>VXBH01003978.1:221653-245653 GCA_013400035.1 Rynchops niger
TTTCTTCATTTACCTGCTCACATATCTATTTTAAGGTCTGATTTATTCTTCTGGGAAATCTATACTAACATACAAATACATGAAGGGATTATCAACAGGCTTGCCAACTTATTCCATCGGCGCATCTAAACACTATCTGTACATTTCAGAAGAGATATAATAATAATAATAATAAGAGAAAGGGGCAACTGAGGAAAAGTATGAAGACTAGAACATTGTCAATGTACAAGGGAAAAAAAACACCTGGCCTGGCGAAGCATCAATATTAGTGATAGGGCATAAATCAAAAAGTAGCCACTTGATTTCCTGCTGAATTTATTGGCCTGGCAATTAGAAAATTATCTTTTTACCTCAAAGTGGATAACCTCTGATTGGAAGTCACCAACGGACAAAAACCTGGTGTCCAAGATATTTTCTTTTTTTTTTTATTTTAAATGAAGTTACATTTCAAGGAAAGCTGTAATTTGAAATGCAGCATTTATTGCTACTTTTCAAGGCAGTGCTAGAAGAAAATCACTCCATATCTTCCTTAATAGCTTTTATATTAGCAAATCCCCATATACTCAAGTGCAAAATTGCCATGGTAGCAAATGAGAAGGGGTTCTTTTAATTTGCTGTGCTGTTTTGAACATCCAGTGACCTGCAAAACCTGGATAGAAGCCATTGCTTTATTCATTCACTAGAAGGCTTTAGAAAAATCTCTTTGCTTTACAGAAGTAGTGAAATTTGGTGATTACTTCAGATGCTAAGAATAAACAGTGGCACCTCTGATGTGCCTTGTATATGCTAACAAGAGATACAGAAGTTATCGGACTGCATAATATTCATGACTAACCTGGAATCACGGAATCACGGAATCTTTAGAGTTGGAAGGGACCTCTAGAGATCATCTAGTCCAACTCCCCTGCTAAAGCAGGATTGCCTAGAGCACATCACTCAGGACTGCATCCAGGCGGGTCTTGAAACTCTCCAGAGAAGGGGACGCCACAACCTCCCTGGGCAGCCTGTTCCAGTGCACTCTCACCCTCACTGTAAGGAAGTTCTTCCATATATTTGAACGGAACTTCCTGTGTTCCAACTTGTGCCCATTGCCCCTCGTCCTGTCACTGGGAACCACTGAAAAGAGCCTGGCTCCATCCTCCTTCAGCCCACCCTTTAGATACTTGTAAACATTAATCAGGCCTCCCCTCAGCCTTCTCTTCTCCAGGCTAAAGAGTCCCAGCTCCTTCAGCCTTTCCTCATAAGGGAGATGCTCCAATCCCTTAGAATCCTATTCCATGGGAATAACAGGATGAATGGAAAGCAGTTAATAGGATTAAACACACTGTACAGAGACGTGAAGCATAAAGCCATAGTTAATGACTTGTGATCTCTCTCCCCCCGTCCCCATCAATACAGCTTCTTTCTTCCTCTTTGGTCTGTGTAATTCAGCTATATTCTTCTCATCCAGCACTACATGACCTTGTTTACGTATTTAGTCTTTTCCTTAAAAATTCAGATGATGGTAACGTTACCTTTTTTTAAACAGCAATGAAATGTATTATATATGTGTTCGCTAAAAAGGTATCTGTAAATCTGCTTTACTTTTCATGTCTTTGTTTCAAGCACCTCAAAAGAAGATGTGATGCTGAAACCAGGGTATTCTTTTAGGATGTTTACTCCTTCATCTGATATTCTCTGATCTCTAACATCTGCATCATGGTCCAATATCACAAAGCAAAAAATGTACTTTTCTTTCCTTAGTTGAGTCACTTGCAGGGTATTTCAAGGGTGTCTAATAGAGAGAGACATTATTATACAAATATGAATCTCTAGGACTTATCTGTTGTCACTATTTCAAGTGACAACAAAAACTGTTTAAATGTTTCTTATACTAAAAAGATTTCAAGTCCAATATTTTGATTAGGACAAGATTGATACCAAACTCTTACTGAATAAATAACATATCCACTGTTATTGAATAAAAAGAGTTGCATATCTAAAGAGAAGGAATTGAACTCCATACTAATATTAATGAGCACTGTTTTCAAGACAGTACCACTTCATTAAATCATATTATATCTTATTCAAAATATTGCAATGTATCAAAATCTAAGATTAGAATTAGCTTTCCTTTAGCTGATGAAAGTCCAGAAAATATACTGACAGATATTTTGGTGTTAAGTTTTTCTGTCTTCCAGATCCTGAAAGCAAAACACAGAGGTCAGTTCAACCTGTGCAACTGGAAACCACTGACTGAAGTCTGCAGGGACAGTCAGTCGAGCTCAGAACTATGTGGAGCTAATCTAGAAACAGTGTGCTAAATTTTGCTACCCTTCTTCTACCTGGGACAAATTCTCAGATTATTCAAATTGCTATCACTTTCTTGGCACTTGTGCAATAAAGTGCTGATTTTAAACCCTTGAGAATTTACCCCAGTAGTATTGCTGTCTAGGAGATGTCACACTGTTTTGTCAATGTCTTCTGAGCATAATATTACTTGGTGGGAGAAATGATCATGAGTTAAGTATTAGGAATGGCATCATGGGCTTGGTGGTATCTTTAAAAAAAGAGTATTTTTTCCATCAATCCTCTTGTTTTCTTTGCTACTGTCCAAAATACACAAGCTCCTTTATTTCCCAAACCTGGCACGGAAACAAAGGTGGCAGTACAGTATCTTGATGCTGTTCTGAGAGAAGCTGGGTTTTGCACTTCAGGAAAATGTTTCAACTCAGATTAGAACTTCAGATGCGGAGGTCTCTGGCAAGAGTCTTGAATACAAGAAAAATCTTTCAGTCACTCATACTCTACTCATCATCTGGAGACAAATTCAGAAGGGACTTGAACTTGGCTGTAAGTTTGAGAACAGTCACGGGGGAAGGAGGGATGAGCAAGGCCGTACACTGCTCAGATTAATGGTCGGCAATCTGCTTGTGGACCTGCCAAATGTAACTATGCAAGGTCTTCTAAAAGCAGGAAGCAGATTTGATACCAAAGACTATGTACAGGCACCAGCTCTTAACTCGGGGCTTATGTAAGTGCATGTATATACATATATATGACAAAAGCCTCTAGTTAAAACCAGCCAGTCACCAACTCTCCTGCTGAACTATGGTGTGTCTCCAGAGATCCTTATTCAATTATTAATGCATCTGCTGCTAATTTCATCATGCAGAGTGTGAATTTGTCTTTCCACATTGAGCTCTAAGGGAAGTTTGTAAGAAATATAGAACTTGTCAGCACATGAGAGTCAACACATTACTGCTGTGCTGCAGCCATTTATAATGAAACTAAAATGAGCACTCACTTGTTTGGCATTAATTTAGTGTCCCACTTAGCTCCTATCGGACGTAAATAGCTGCTTCATCCATTTAAGCTTTTCTGTTCGTGCACATAATGAAGTACTCTGTACCTGTCAAGTAAGCAGAATTCATAACTGAAATAAGAAATGGATGAGGAAATTCAATGTTCTTAATATTAAGGCTTTACAGGGGCAGCATCACTTTTTTTTCTGGCCACATGTACCCTGCTGTGAGGTTCACCTTTTACCCCACTCTGCAGAGACCATATGAAGACATGACAAGTATACACATTAGAATCCCAAAAACATTTCTAAAAGGAATACCCGTTCAACTCATGGCACAATTAACAACAGCTGTAGTTGTCAAACACACTCAAAACAAAATAAATTAGTTAGCCAACCTCTTGGTATTTAAATGTTTTTTATGTTCTCTATTTTAGAAAAACACAGTTTAATTTTAAACAGCATTTAGTTATGATCATCCTCTCTTGAGGAAATTTTTTATGAGAATGAATGGAGATAATGACTACCATTAGTCACTGTCATTAGCATAAAACATTAGAAACGACAATATTTATAACAGGCTATGACATGACAATTCAAATATGATTTCCTATCACTTTTGCACGCTTTGGCTACAGCTGGTTGCTATTTTCTAAAGTTAAACTGATAGAAGTCTGGAAATGGTATATTTAATAGCGTGTTCATCATCAGATCTAATTGTTTTCCACCACAGGGTATGAAGCTTTATGTCCTCTATCAACCCAAAACAAACAGCCATACTGCTTAATGGGTGTTCAATTAATGTTTATGGTGCTACTTTTATAACCTAAGTTAGAAGACAAATAAACTCCAAGAAGCAATTTAAGAACCTCAGAAGCTTAACGGGACTTCAACAAATACCAAAAATTACTAAAATACCTATAGGGTCTCACACTTGAGGGTGTGAAATAGAAGACATTAGTCAGCGTTAGAGAATTCATCCCGGACAATGGTATAATCGCCAAAGGAGGGGAAATCAGACCTTCATGTAGGAAAAGATGGTTGAGTGACTTCAGGTTGGCTGCCTTGCAATTGCTGTTCATGCTGGGCTAAAACAGAGAAGACCTGTTCATCCCAAGTCACATAAAGGTCAGACTGTGTGGCTCAATTTGCAGTTATTCCCCCAAGAGTGATTTGCCCTCAGTAACCTAGATGCTCACCACCTACTCATAATTTTCCCCTATTTAGCAGAGTTCATGCTGATTAAAAGGAAATAGCAGTTTAAAGACAGGTTTCTCCGTTACTGCCTTGGTGCATATTTATTTGTGTCTCTCCCTCTTGTACTAAGCCTGTAGAGAGCAATGTTCTAAATTATGAAAGTAAAGGATTTCTGGCTTGTGCTGCTAATTGCATATAGCAGTAATATATTCATTCAGAGCCTCCCATTTTAATTCAGACACCCTGATCTCCGGCTTTTAATGATGCATTACAAGCCTGTACTTCCCTGACACCTAGGCAATTAATCATTGACACTCCTCAGTCCCCCAAAGTAGCTGGACACAATTAGACAAGAAAGAGCCAGACTAGGGATGGTGAAAATTTCTTTTCAGGAACTACACATTATTTTCACACCATAAACTCTGCTTGACATTCATTGCTGCAAATATATTTTAATCGGACTGCTGTTACTCTGCCTCTCCTCCCAGCCTCCCAGGATTTTTTGTAGATCAACATGACGTTCAGAAACAGGCAAAAAATGCTCTGCGAAGTTTAAAGGCTGTCAAGGCTTCTTGGCAACTTCCCTTCAAGAGTGCAGCTGAAAAATGACAAACTTACCACCTGACTGGCTGGTGTTTAAAGTTGACTGCTTTTGATTAGGAAGCAATGAACCTTTCATTCTGGAGTTCATTTTGTGGTTCATAAGCACCTCTTAACTGAAAATTATGCAGTTGAACCGATTTGAATCTAATTAGTGTAATGCTACAGTTTTCTTATTTGTAGTGAGCACAGGCATCTTTTATGGTGTTACTGCACATTTAGGAGAATTTCAGGATGGTTACAGACTTCCTTTTATTTTTCATGTATTATTGCTTGACATTTAAAAAAAACAACACAATAATAATACCTGCCTCTGTTGCAGTCACTCACTTGTGCATTGCCCACATGTACTCACACTCTACTTCCTCTCTGCTCCAGTGGGAAGAATAAGATGACAGCAGTCCTGCCTACTTAAGGACAAAGTACTGTGTCCTCGGCAGGTAAGTTGAGCTAGAAAGAAAGTTACTGTGAACTGCAACAGCTAACTTCTTTAATGGAAAACTCCTGTATTAAATTCTGTGCTACAGACTTCGTGATTGATACTTCATCAGCTAGTGCTGTGGAAGAGCACAGCCACCAGAGGTGCATGCATTAAACACTGAATTGCTCTTTCAATGTCATCTGACTCCATGAGTTGCAATGCGAGCGCTCTGGGAAGCTTGATGCGCCTTTATCTTCTGACAGCCTTTCAATTATATGTCCTTTCACATTATTACGTAACTTCCAATGATCTGCACTGTGGACCTCAGTAATAAAAATCCATTTCATGTCTGAAGAACAGAGCTTCTTTGGCCGGTCACTGTAGACATAGAAGGGGAGAAGTGCATTTGACCAGAAACTAATGCTGAGTGGAGGCAGCTGGTCAGGTCAATAAAAGCTAAAAATAATATTTGACTTTGATAGAAAAGAGAGTTCAGGGCACAGCCTAAAGGCTAGATTCAGCCCTAACTGAACATTTGTCTCTGTATCAGTGTTACAAGGAGTACTTTGTCACCCAAACCTACATGCTGCAGAGTGGTACCAGATATAGCTAGAGAGCTCACCAGTAAGATCTGTGATTAACTAACAACTTAATGTACTTATTACTAGTATGGACCACAGTGTCTTATATTCAGGCTGAATATTCTCCAACATTTAATTCTACCTGCCTTCAGAAAAATGCGTATACTTACAGAATTTATCTTCTTTGCTTACCTGTTTTCATAGATCATCACTATGTTGCATGAGCACAGCAACACAACTCAGTAACTAGGGATGCTTTTAGAAAAATAAAGTAGGCTCACTCCAGCTGCAATTCAAGCTACTAGTGAAATATTAGTGTAATATATGCATCTTCAGTACCTCTCTGGCTTTCATTAATACCAACTGGCTGTCTCAAAATCTGCAATATATTAATTTCCACAGTACCTGTATAAAGGTGCAAGATAAGTAGTTAAAAAAAAGTGGTTTGTGTGATGATATGTAGATCTTGTGTGCCTGTGATGGCTCCTGATTTTTGAGAACCTGAAGTTGAGGTTAGTGAACGATGAGGGCTTTCAGCACTTATGAGAACAAATGTATGTCTTCATTGCTCAGATGCAAATAGAAGTTCCTAATCTATCTTTTGAAAATGTTGAGGGTTATCAACAGAAGTGCCTTCTCCTAAGCAAATCCTATTTCTTTAATAAACAAGCAATTCAACAACAAAGTTACCAGAGGCAAGAACTAGCAAAGTTTATAGCACAGGAAACCCACTTTGGGGAATCTCCACAGGCCAGTTTCCATGGGGTGAATGTTTCAAGGGGAGCTCAAAGTGAAGGCCTGGAATGTCTGTTCTGTCACAGAAAAGCTCTTGTGCCCTGGACTGTGCTTCTGTATGCCCACTTTTCAACCTCTTGCTCCACAGCAGAGCCTTGGGCACAGAAGAGGCTTACCCCAAACTCCAAGGACAAGAACATGTGTCAAGCCTTGTGTTCCCATGGCTCTACACAATTTAATTAATGATATGATATGATATACACAATCTGTAGCTTTTAGTGTAAGTATGTCCCACAACTGAAATTTAAAATTCTGTTCCTTAAAAGTTTAATTAGTGAGGTTGGGATTAATTTCACCCAATTTTAATTATCTAAAAGACAGCTACATAATCTACACTAGGCAGCTGGTCTCATTTTCTCAACAGTAGTGGGCATTTCATCCCACTTGTTTTTGACACATATGAAGAAGGGCTACATTGCCCTTTGGACTTGAATTGATTATGTATGCACATAGATATGCAGCTCAAAACCAAGAAAGTCAAAAAATGCAAAGGAAGGCATGGAAGCAGATGACCCTTAGTATTTTACTATGAAATTGTGGCTTGCTCAGGATGGGGAAAAATGAGACTTCCCTTTCTTCCTTCTTCCTCCACAGATTTCTGTTCACCACCTAGAAATGCAAGTAGGGTCTTCCACCCTCCTGAAACACTGTTTCACTTATTAAAACCTGAAGTTATCAAGCCAAAAGGAATCACTAGTTTGAGTTTCCAAGAACATTAAGTCATTTTCTTTGGGCAAAGAATGAAAATGATCACCTACTTCCAAGTGTCACTTTTAAGCCATTTTAGGAAATGTAGTCCAACGGTTAGGAGACTGGGTTATAAGTAAAGGTATTTTGTTTGTGATTAATAGCATTCTGTGTGATACAGAGCAAACAGCTTCCCCCTTCTCCTTCAATTTGCTATGTGCAAAACACAAATAATAATAGAGGCATCAATATTCTTATTCCACATTGCTATAATGTGAAAAACATTTCTAAGAGCCCTAGATTACTATTTACAAAGTGTTAACACACTTAACTATAATCTAAGTAAACCCTGAAGAAACCTGCATATCTTCACCCATTTCTTTATCTCACTCACAGCCTACTAAAACTGCAGTATGAGTATTATGACCTAGCGTTTATTTCCAGCTCTAGCTAGGAGGAGGAATCTTGGAAAATACACTGATTTTTTTCTCAAGTCTAGAGATGTGTTAGATTTGAATAGCTTTTGGCCACATTCTTTTAGCTCTTTCTCTGTAGAGAAAAATCTAAATCTAAAGCAAGGCATAGTTTTATTGCCATGATTTTTTTCCCCCCCCAAGAGCAGATCCAAAAATGTCATGGGCAAAAATGTGTCAGCACTTTCAGAACACGTGATGAAAAGGAATGGACTAAGCTTCAGGTCTGTTTTCTGAGGTAGAGTCAGAAGGAGCAAGGGAAGGACTGTGGTTGCACCAGAGGTTTGGAAAGTGATGGCGTGTCCAGGATTGAGGCAGGTATTTCTACTGCCACTGTATGTAATGTGCCAGAGCAGCCGTAGAGTAACCACACATTAGCAATTGATACTACTTTTGCTGGTTACCTGAAACCTTCTGGATGTTGCTAGCTACTGTCAACAAAGGCTGAAAATGTTTTACATGCTGTTTGCTGAAGAAACAAGCTCATTTCTAATAACTACATGCAATAACTGTCTTTTTATATGACATATGGCTATAAATAAGCTTATTAAAGAAAAATACAACTTCCACATAAGTATTTAGTTTGGAAGGTTTAGGAAACTTTAGATTTATACTTTCCGATATGACTAGATGATGTCCTTTAGCATATATAAGAGGATGTAGCCTTTATTTAGAGGACCCGTTGCTACCCTTCTCTCCACAAGACCTAACTCATTCTGGATATGAGACCGAATTAAACATTTGTATCTTTCTTGAATGCTAACAACTTTTTTGTTTACTGTCTTCCATCCAAATGTCCACTGGTGTAGATTTATTTGCTTTCTTACAGGTTTTCACTGTCCATAGTTTGTAGCAACAATGCTACAGTAACTGAACCTTACAAATATTATTAAGTGCATGTTCACAACAGCTCATGAAGATATCAAGATTTTTCTAGGTGAACAATTGGATAACAGAGCAAAAGACTGCAGAATCTGCAAAATTTGCTTTTAACATGATCATCACAATGATTTAGATCATCCCAAGGGGAGATGATTTCTCCAAATATTGGGCATTTTATAAAAATATTTCTATGCTCAACACACTGCATAAATACAGTTTGATTATTTTTATGTTATTTCAGTGACGAAGATGATTAAATATTATATTTCTTTACCACAGAAAGAGAGCATGAGAACTTAGAAATATTCTCAAACTATCCTGATGACACAAAGCTGGGGGGGGTGGCTGACACACCGGAAGGCTGTGCCACCGTACAGAGAGACCTGGACAGGCTGAAGAGTTGGGTAAAGAGGAACCTTATGAAATTCAATAAGGGCAAGTGTAGGGCGCTGCACCTGGGGAGGAATAACCCCATGCAGCAGCACAGGTTGGAGAGCAGCTTGGTGGAAAGAGACCTGGGAGTCCTGGTGGACAACAGGATGACCATGAGCCAGCAATGTGCCCTTGTGGCCAAAAAGGCCAATGGCATCCTGGGGTGCATCAAGAAGAGTGTGGCCAGCAGGTCCAGGGAGGTCATCCTCCCCCTCTACTCTGCCTTGGTGAGGCCGCACCTGGAGTACTGTGTCCAGTTCTGGGCTCCCCGGTTCAAGAGGGACAGGGAACTGCTGGAGAGGGTGCAGTAGAGAGCTACCAAGATGATTAGGGGACTCGAACACCTCTCTTATGAAGAAAGGCTGAGGGATTTGGGTCTCTTCAGTCTGGAAAAAAGACGACTGAGGGGGGATCTTGTCAACACTTATAAATACTTAAAGGGTGGGTGTCAGGAGGATGGGGCCAGGCTCTTTACAGTGGTGCCCGGGGACAGGACAAGAGGTAATGGGCACAAACTTGAGCATAGGAAGTTCCACCTAAACATGAGGAGGAACTTCTTTACTTTGAGGGTGGCGGAGCCCTGGAACAGGCTGCCCAGAGAGGTGGTGGAGTCTCCGTCTCTGGAGACATTCTGAACCCGCCTGGACGCATTCCTGTGCAACCTGCTGTAGGTGACCCTGTTCTGGCAGTGGGGTTAGACTAGATGATCTCCAGAGGTCCCTTCCAACCCTATGATTCTATGATCCTGACACAAAGTAACGTGCATCATATGTATTTCTGTATGAGCTTTCTTCCAATGGCGAAAATAGGG
Source organism: Rynchops niger (assembly GCA_013400035.1). Classification (NCBI taxonomy): domain Eukaryota; kingdom Metazoa; phylum Chordata; class Aves; order Charadriiformes; family Laridae; genus Rynchops; species Rynchops niger. Next base: position 231,816 of record VXBH01003978.1, read on the forward strand.
TCATCAAGTTTAAAACAGTCCCATTTTTTGCAGGCTGAGGTAAGCTGAGGTATCTCACACTTGACAAACTAAAAACCTATAGACAAATACCACATCTCACCTGATACACTGTAAGATCACTGTAAGTTTGAGTGCCGACATGTCCTAGAGAGGTAATGGCAGGTCCAGAACTCAGGGCTGTGGAGGGTCCCAACTTGAGGCTCCATCCTTCAGATCCCACTGATTTATTGCAAATAACGTTGAACCCTCTCAATTCCCTGAATGCCGTTCAAAAGGTACAGTACTTCCCTAAGGGCTCCAAAAATCTGAAAATCAAGATAAAGTTGGGCAGACATATTCAATGAAGAACACAAAATTAGTTGTCACACTAATATTTTAGCTTAAAATTTTAGCTTAAATAATTTTAGCTTATATAGATTCACACAGCATCTCTGTGACACAACATTAGTCTGGATGACTGAAAGCTCTTAGAAGACATTACCTTTCAAATTCTGCAAGCCATGAGACAAAGCAGTTATAAAAAATAACAACGTAATTTGCTACACGGTTCTGACACATTCCCATTCCCTGCAAGACATAGAAGTAGAATGGAAGAGCATGTGATCATCTGCTTAGGGTCTTTAAAATAATGAATGTAAACAACAGAGCAAAAATGAGGAAAGGAAACAACCTAAATACTGGCATTTCTAGTTTGTTTAGTTTTTTTTAATTTTTTGAACTTTTTTAGGTAAAGTTACTGTATGTAATTTCAGTGACATCATTTTAGCTTAGCTTTCTCACTTCTTACTTTTTATAATGCTACAAATTTAAGAAGTGCTGCCTTCAATACCTTTTTTCCATGTGCAACCATCTGCTTGAGATGAAGGCTCATGGTCCATACATAGTAGTATGAATATTCAGTACACTGAATATATCAGTGTAATAACAAAGCAGTGAATTTTATGAACACCAAAATTCTTTAGCAGATAATACAGCAGAGTAATTATATTCATCCTGAGCAAATTACTTCTGAGAGCTGGCATTGATGAGAATGGGAACTTGTGAAAACAGGTTGCGTTGAAGTTGTATTTCGTTTCTTGATATTAACATAATCAGGTCTATGAGAGAGATTAATTAAAATCAGTTCTTACTGAAGTCAATGGATTGAGAGATAATTTGAAGGCTGAAGAGTGAGGTATTTTTTAAACAGTATTAGTCTCTTCAAGCAGCCAATGGAGAGAAGGTACACACAGATAGTGTTTTAGAGTAGCTGGTTTAGGTACTCTGAATTATTTTCTGTAAGCAAAAAACACTCCATTGCGTATACCCTATGTACCTATAGTGTCAAAAGCTAGGTATTTGAAGCTAGGTGATGAATATGCTCAATATTTTCCCAAATGCAACACTAGGGTAACTTCCCATAAAAGAAAAAAAAAATCTGATCAGTAGGGTAAGGGAATATAGATATTTTTGTACAGCTTTTAGCCAGTTTACTGAGTTGGCAAAAGGCAACTTTTTGGATATCTCATGATATTCTCCAAAACAAACAGATTTTCCTTAAAGCATCAAAAAGTCATTTCTGGGACCCTCAGGGGAATTACCCCTAGAAAAAGCAAGTTCCTGTTATAAATTGCAGGAACCTTCAATTTGCAAACTGTGTAAACCCTTCCATAAACTTGGAGACAAAAGAAATGGTTAAATTAAGCCAAGTGCTCTGAAGTTAGAGAAGTATAAATTATGAGCCAGTGAAACCCTAATTCAGTTCCTTTCACATATACATTTGATGTAGTCTTTACAATAGTTAATTTTTTTTCTCTGCTTGATTTAATGCATAAGAAAGAGCACTGAAAGAATGTGTATTCAGTATTTCTTTTATCCTCATTATTCAATGTGTTGTTCCTTTATTAATTTGCTTAACTCTATGCAAGTCCTTAATTTTTCTTGACAAAATATGAATTTTGAGGTTGGCTTTCTTTGCCACTTGTGGCTATAGTATGTGAATACGTCATCAGTGTGATTAATTTTTATTATATTTCTGAGTTAAAAATAACCATAGATCACAGTTACACAACCTGGGAAATCCAAAGCTTGATTTTTTTAAATACCTAACCTTAAATAACCCTTTGCATAGTCAAGAACAACTCCTGATGCTGCCACTTGCAATTCTGATGAAAAACAGATCCCAGGATTTTGTATAAGACCTGAAGACCACAAGAAATACAGCATTAGTGGGCTTTTACTTTGAGCAATTTGCCCAGCCTCACACAAAACTCTGCTGGTAGAGATGCCAAAGCAGAATACAGGCCATTCCTCTTATAACCTGTTCTCTTGTAACCCAATTCACTGCACAGACCCCAGCACCTGGGAATGTCAGCCAGTGGTTCTACAAATAAGAGCCTACTTGGGCACACAACCCTTATACATTATCACAGCTGTCTATTTGTACGTTAGGCAAGAATTAAAAATATGGGCACTGGGAAGACAAGTCTGAGATAGGATCATGCTGGTGTTATTTCGCTAATACAGATAGAGCTCCTACCTGTTCTATGCCCCTCCACCATGCACCCCAAGCATCCATTTCTGTATCTGATAGAAAAAAGCTATTGATCAGGAGAGATTCATGGTCTGAAAAAAGAAGGCTGTTCTTACACGCTCATGCATGAGAAAACATCACTAGAGTGTACTGTGACATATATTTTGCAATATACTTTCATAGACATTTGCTGATAAAAGAGGAACTTTTCTGATTTTGTAAATGGCCAACAACTTGCATTTTCATGAACTTTTTGGCTTTTTGGACGAAATCCTTGGATTGAGCAGGTACCAGCCATCATGGAAAATTTAATTTGAAGTAGACATGGTTGCATTTCTAGAAAATACTGGTGATATTAATGCTAGATAGTATTACCAGCCCTGCCAATAGTATATTTACAAAATAACGAAACAAATGGAGACATGACAGATTGAAGTTGTGTAGCTCATGTTCTGTATTTTATCTGAGAGCTGAGAATGAGTCATCCAAATAAGTCCAGATGAAGAATCTGATATAAAAATGATTTTGTATTATAAAAACAAAACTGATTTCTAGATACTGAAATACATGAGGGTTATTTTTGGTTGACTATGTATAACAAAGCCAGGTATCTTATTTCCATTAATCTAGCTAATTAGACTCCAGAGCAGAAAGAACACCCAACTCTGTGTCTAAAATTATCCCAAAAATGGTCTAAAGTAGAACTGTTAATTCTAGAACTGTAAGCACTATGAAGTTTAATGATATATAGGTTTTTAGGTCCAATCTTATTGGGTTCAGTGCACTGGGTATTATCAGGAGTCTCAAGCCCTTATCAGTGTTTAGAGATGTATTTCCTGTTCATCAAAGACATACAGCATGAGAAACTTACCATGGCAACAGGTGATGCAGATATAGAAAAATACAGCTAGAAAGCAAATGGAAAAAGATAATAACAGGCTTCTTCAATGTAAATTTTGCATATGCATGTACGCTCACTACATGCACAAATTCTGCCAGCTGCTTCAACCAGTTGCCTTGTAAAGCCCGGCAGGCCTCAAGTGATGACAGTATATCTGCACTGTGGACAACTGAGTTCAGTTCTCAAAACAAATCAGCTCTGAACACATCCCGTGTTTCATTTCCTGATGCAACTTCTTACCCTCGCCTGCTGCTTTGCTAATTGCACTTTATTACATCTTTTTGACCTGCTGAGTGACCTTAGCAAAATCATTCAGCTTCACTGTTTTTTTAATTCTCCATTACAAGGCAGAGATTAAAACACCTGCTTCCTTCAGTAAGCATTTTGAGTTCTATGCAGCAATTTTTTTTTTAAAGTTCTGTGGGTGCTATTCAAGCTTTATAAGAGCTTTGCAGTATTCTTGGTGTTACACTAACAGATAGCTGTCTCCTTTTCTTTTGAATGAGCACTAGATTCCCCGAAACATATATCCCACAGGCCTTCACAGTCTAGTGGGCAGCCCATTTTTGCCTTAAATCTGCAGATAAGTTCAGTAACACTGTCATAAAAGACTATGTAAAGTATTGTGTCTCCTTCAGAAAGCTATTTGTTAGTTCTCACTCCATGAAAATTAAGTGATGACTACCATAAATAGATGAACTTGGTTGCCGAGTTGAGATTTGGAGTCAGTGACAGTCCCAAGCAAGTACTTTCAACTAATTATTCTTCTTGCACATAGGAAAATTAGTTTTGGTGATATAAAAAGTAGAATCATGATGTCGGTACTGTAACTGAAGTACTTGTCCTGGGTCAAGGTTATTTCACGCTATCTGCTAAGCAGGACATCAGCTGGAATCACACAATCCAGTCCTTAACAGATACGTGTTCTGTTTGACTTTAATTAAATTATAAAAATGACTACAGATTAAATTATGAATTTCATATTCCCTTTTCATTCCTTGATGTCAGCATGTATTTTTAGTGAATGAAATCTGAGTAAAATCTGCAGGACTGCGTTCTCTGTCAAAAAGCTACTTTACTTAACGTCAATCCAACATAATAGAGCATTCCTGTCAGTTGTTTGTATCTTTACATCATGGATTCTAATACAGGCATTAAAAAGGTATGTAATGCTCAAAATACGATACAGAATAAAAAAAATAACCTTATCAATTTTAAATTCTCTGAGAATACTAAGCTGAAGTCCTATATTATCAGCATTTCATTTGAATGAGAGTGTTCTTGATTATCTTTTCAGCTAAAGTAAGTACATGAACAATTATATTCTTCTGTGAAGAAGAGGAAACAAAAGGAAAAAAAAATAAAAAGAAAGAATGGGCAAGACCTTTCCACTGAAGTTTGCCAATGGTTGTACAGGATTGTTATAAAGTTCAAGAAGAAATATAATGAGTTATTAGCTGAGCAATGAACATGGAGTCATAAGTGAATATAGTAAACCATGATACAAAATAGCTGTACATTTTTCTCTGTTTGCTGTGCAGAAGTAAAGGAAAAAAAACCCACCTAGAATGCTAAGAAGTTGTAAGAATATAATTAGAATAATAGAATTCTATGATTCTGTGATGCTTCGATTCTATAAATGAGCAGCTCAGCAGTTTGCACCTTTGCCTTGTTAGTGGCAACACAGTGTGAAGGTCCTGTAACGCAAACGCATATAACAAAGGTATTGACTGTTTTCCCGCGAGTAAGCCATCCACCATCAGCTAATGCACCCAGCACGGCAAGAACAGTGTTAGACATGATATAAGCAGGTATTCTCACACTTCATAATAACACTGTATAACAAGAAACTACACCTCAGTTACATCAATAGGGTACACCAGCAACATGAAGAACCAAGAAACATTGTTTTCATAATTAATTCTACTCTTATCAGGGCACTCAAGCATTTCCACTCTCCTACTTGTACACCCAAATGTTGCTAAAAGATATCAGAAAGTTCTCATTGTTTCTAAGCCGCATTTTGAAAACTTCTATGGGCATACACAGGATTTATAAAATCAACTATACAGCCTTTTCTTTCATTTTTTTTTTTACCCTTTGAATATGTGAATGATGACCTATACCATTACAGCATGGGTGCGTTCCTCCTTCAACAAACCGTCTTTCTGATTTACAGATTTGAAACATGAAAGCCTGAAATTGCTTTTTCAATAAATCTTGCTATTCTCTGGTAAAGCATGCTAGATTTAAAAATTAATTCAATTATTTTAGGAAAGGAGGCATTTATGTCTTTCACTAACCCCTAAACACAGCCCTTTATTAGGACTTCTATAAGGAAAACAAACCTTCAAAACAGTGACATGTTTTTTGTAGAAGTTTAGAAATCTGCATTTCTTATACTTGATGACAGATTGCTTCTTTTTGAGAATGAGACTTTCTTCCAGATACGCATGTTTTAGAGATGTATTTCAACTTTTTTAAAATAAGTTATAATACAAATTACTTAGTCAACCAGAAATCATGAAAAAACAGAAAACCTTTCCTCTACTCATACTGGGAGCTACAGTTCACCTTCAGATTCCACTGTTTCAGAAAATAAATCCTGTATGCAGCATGTCTTCGCTAGAAGATATCAGCATGTTCATGAGCAAAGCTCATAATTTGTCTAATAACTACGTAGATCAGCAAATCTTTCAGTGGGAATCATTTTCCTTAATGTCTCCAAATGAATGTTAGCATCTAACCTAGAAGATCAGAAACAAAACCAATTGAAAAAAAAGGAAAGGCTTAATGATTTCAAAGGTTTCAGTCAGTCAGGTCCCAATGAGCAATAATAACGACTAGAAAAACGTAATTAGCTAACAACAGAGTGGAAGACGGTGATCATCTTTGAAACCATATTTGGTCTGAGAAAGTTACCTGTGTGCCTTTTCAGCCTCCATAGCCTAATGCAGTCTAATCAGCAACATAGGATACTTTTTTTGATAACTCTTGGATTCTAATAACTGATGGAGGTCACACAGTGCACCGAAGTTTTTAATGGAGGACAAGAAACTTAAGAAGATGTTAGCCTTTTTTATCTGTTTAGCAAAGATTTTTCAAATTTTATTGTGATATTACTTATTAATTAGGGTTCTTTTTGTACCTTGGTTAGTCTGTTGACATCAGAGGGTGACTTGAAACAGTAATAAATATGATCTTCATTCTTTTGACATATCTTTAATTACAGCCAGCCTTTTCAATTTTTGTAAACTCAAATTATTGTGGTTTTTTTTTTTTTTTTTGTAAAAACTTTGTATACATTTATAACCTGTTCTATGATTTTGACCGTATGACTATTTTTCCCAAACTACTTTATCTTCTTGTAATCTTGATCCATTTGCTGAAGTTCTACAGCATTATAAAATAAATCAGGAAATCCTTATGGAAAAAAAATACTGTTTTCTTTAATATCTCTGCTAGAAAGTTGTTAGCAAATAGATTCTGTAGGGAGACAATAATTTTGTTTAGATTTGGTATTTGTTTCACAGTATGACAGGAAAACAATTTTTCTGTCAAAATATGTAGCTGCTTAAGAAATTCAGGTAGAGTTTCTCAGTTATCTTTTAATTTGAGAATTATTTTCCCATAAAAGAAAGAAAATGTACCAGTAAGCTTTATAGAGTATGAGGTATCTCTAAGTAGGAGAACACTGATATCCAGTGATGTCCCTATTTACTTTTTATATGTTCTTGACTTAACTTGCTTTGGCAAGTTAATATAATACAATATGGAATACTTTCTAGGACTTTGCTTTCTTAATGGACCATATTCTTCTTTCAGACATTAACAAAGATTTTTTCTCTCTGATGTCTAGTGTATTCTATGACTCTCCTTCATCACCATTTATAATTTTGCAACTGCATTATTTGACTCTGGCAAAACTTTGGACTTCTAGAAAAACAGTGCACAAAACAACAGTCCTACTAGTAAACATGAAGGAAATGCACCACTAATATAGACCAAATTGGTTTTTATTTGAACAAAATAAGGTGTTTACTTGTTCTTGATTTTAATCTTCAGATAATAAACCTGGATGATATTTCACGAGAACTACCATAAATCCATGTTCTCATGATAAAATGTTAAGCCTTTTAATTTACACACTCATATACATTCATTATCGTGATTCTAATGGTAACTTGGTTGCTTTACTAAATTACAGATACTCAGCCCAGTCCCTTAGTCCTGTCTGTATCCTGGCAGCTCCCTTGTAATTGGGAGACACAGACTCTTCCAGACTACGGTGTTTAGTGACCAGCTCTTCACATCCCTTCCTTCAGAGCTACCAGAGACACCGCGATCTATTTTGCATGCGCTTGCTCACTTCCACTAACATTGGTGTTACTCGGTTTAGAAGTCAGCACATGTTCAGGTATAACGGAGTAATTATTGCTGGGTTATAGACCAAATGGGGCATGTGCAGTAAGGAATATCTCCTCGCTTCATGGCTATAGCGCTGTTAATCTGAACGGAGGTTGAAGACCTCATTGAGCTAGAAAAACATTGTCAGTGTCCTTTGAGGTGAGGTCAGGTATGCTGTACTTCCTAAGGTTCTTCATTTATTCATAAGAAGATTTAAGATCTTCTTGTTTAAGGAGTGTAAGATAAGCTGTATAGGAAAGAAAGAGTTACATGGCGCTACTTCATTTTCTGACAGAGGATGCTACTCTAGGGGTATCTAATTCCTTCATTTAGGATGGCTCTTGAATACATGCAACAACTCTGCTAGACAAAGCAGTCCAGTAGGGCAATTTTTCCTCATCTATTACTTTTCCAGGAGCTTATCCCTGGTGATGCAGCTCTGTGGGTTCTGCTCCAGCAGGTGACAATGCTCTCAGCCCCTTGGCGCTTTCTTCCTGCTCTGTTTGTAGCTGGACTTGAAAATCGCTCCCTCCTTTCGGACTAGATTTCCAGCAAGTGGAGCTGTGTCAGTAGGACACACGAAGCTACAGATTCTATCGGTGTGCAATCCGCTCCGTGGTCCGATCACCATTTCAACAACATGGACTCTCTAATGTTGCATAACTCACCTCCAGAAATCATCAGTTTCGAAACTGTTTCATTGATCCTATTCATAACAAATAATTTTTGGAATGTGCATCGCTCGCATTTATAATGCAATAGCTTACCTATTTAGGGCAATAAGGGTTTTCACCCAGGGGTGCACATACTATCTACTATCTCAAGAAAGCAAAGAGTTTTTCAAACATAGACAACTCCATTTTAAACAGAAAACAATGAAAAGAACATTTAGCTTGATGCTGCAGAGGTAGAATTATGAATATTTTAGTGTAATTATGTAAAATTATATATTTGTTGAAAATTATAATGCATTACTTTCTTTTGGATATCAGACTGAACAAAAACAATCTTGGAAATCTTTTAATGGAAATTTTGCTTTTTCAGCTCTTCTCTTTTCCAGCAATTTTTCCTGATTGTTTTGATATTTGATGCTAGTTTTTCTTCCTATTACAAACAACACTACTTGGTATGTGAATTTATCCAAAGAAAATGCTTGGTTGGTGACTAGTGTCTTGGAGTCATCTGTAGAACAAGTGAAGTTCTACGTTTTCTGATGATGCATGTAAGTTTTCAGGACCTCAGATTTATAGCTGACCTGACTGGTGGATGTGTGGAATACACCACAGCTTTTCATGGAAGAGGTAAAGATGATTGTCAATTAGAATAACCAGACTCTCTTGTTCCTCTTTCACAAATTCAGAAGGTGGATTACTTTAGTAAGACATAGCTGATTAGCTGTAAGACTTCTTCAGCAACTGATGAGAAATATACTTTGTAGTTAGCACAGAACAGCACATCAGTCATGGGTAATTTTTCGTACTAATTTCATGAAAATCACTAGAACAAATGTTCGCATAAACAGTTGCTTGCACTGACTTATTAACCTACTTTTTCTAAGTAATTCTTGTATAAGAATATTTCACAATGCATGATTTTGCTGACATATTCTGCATTTTCTTTAACCTACACAAATAATGGATAAGTGAACTTTAAAACAATAATATTAAAGGGCTCTGCTCTGCTATAAAGCTGTATTTATTGGAGCTCACCCTCAAGGAGTTCACACTATTTACCCTCACATAAAAATCTGATGCACAAGTGAGAAATTAATTTTATGTACTTTGCCACGATCTCACTTACATCAGGTACGCTCTGCTCACAGTTTTGTGTAATTAATCATTTCAGTAAGGCATAGGAGCATTTCCTGGAATACTTTTATAGTAAAATCTATAATGTGTAATAATCTATAATCAGAGTTAAACCAGTACAAAACTATTTATAGCAGTGCAGTATGTATTTCTTGTCTGCATAGATATAAAATACACTGACGGAAGCACATCTGTATAACTATATGTAAGGTGGGTGGATGGAAGCTTTTTACTATGGTGGTACACTCACACTGATGTGACTGTAATATGCAGTCAAACCTTAATTCTGTGTTATATCATTTTGGCTTGTATAGTGGTTCTAGCACATAAATCGAACCCATTTTTAAAGATCTTGAGGCAATCCTTTGGAGAGGAAAATTAATCCCTTTATATCTTGTTACACAACACAACTTGTGGCTTGTAAGTAACTACTGAATACACCGATAGGTGGAAAACGTTAAATTAGCCAGACCACAATCATGGGAAAAGATGCCAGAGTAATAAACGTGTCTAGGATTGTGTATGTGGTGTGCAACATCATCAGTTTTGTTTATTAACTCTTATCTAGTTTAACAATCCTGAGAGAGGAAGAGAATTTGTACTTTTTGTATTGTGACTAGGTTGGCACTTGTGGGTGAGTGAAGAAGTTGTATCTGAGCTGATTTTTTTTTTTATGCTTCAAGCAATGACATTTGTCTTCTATCAAACACCTCACGCATAATCTGAAGTCTATATAAGAAGGTTATCCAAGATACACCTTTAAATGTGTTTAAACAGAGAAATATAAAAAGTTATGCCTCGATCTGTTCCATTACATGGTAATACAATGAATGTCTCTGCCATTCTAAAGCATAAAAAGGAAAAACCTACCAAGCAAAAGGATAAATAACAAACTTCCTGTCTCTTTTTAGATACTTTTGTCATACAAAAAAATGATAAATATTTTGAGAAGCAAAGGTAAGACAGTATTGTATTTTTCTATGTCATGTGACTAGTTTGTTTCCCAAATGTAGGCATCCTTTTAATAATAATAATCCTGCTCTTGTTCTCAGCAGGAGCAGTTATAAATTATACCATCTTAATATTTACCATTATAAGGCCTAGCTGACAAGACTTCTTTCATTTAAAGGAACAGTTTCATACCATATAAAAGCAAATGATTTGATTGCCATTATACCATAATCACTGTTCTACTATGCAGGGAAACGCTGCTGGAAAGAATTCTTTATTTTAAAAGCCTATTTTAAAATCCCTATTTTAAAACAACATGTGTTTCTCTGTGGTAGCACAAACAAATGCACAGATAAAATAGGAAACAGGAAAAAAAACCCTGAGATGCGGCAGAGCTTACCTGTGCACTTCTCAGCAGATGTGCTGCTTTGCTGTCCAGTGCCTGTGAGTCCCTGAAATAGTGAGACAGAATAAACTCAATGTAACCATCATGTAGCCTACTCAGTTCACTTTTAATACTTCAGATGACAAAACATACACTTCATAAACTACTCAAAAAGAGTTAGCATGCAACTCCGGCTGCAAAAGGTTTTGTTCACAAACTGAACAGCAATAGGCCTGTACTTTATTCTCATCAAAAAAGTAAACCAATCACATTGACAAAAAGCCACCATAAATAAAAAGACTGTATTTAAAGGATTAGCAGTTTTGGCATCCCTACCATCAAGTCTTCTGGTTTTTTTTTTGTTTTTCTTTTTTTTTTTTTCCATCAAAATTTAGGTTATATATTTGTTGTTAGCAAGAGTTGCATTACTATTATTGTTAATTTTAGTTCTGTTTATTACCTTGAGGGTTATATATTGTAAAATAATTTTGTTGTCACTAGTTAATGTTAATTAGTTGTTTTAATAGCCTATATACCTATTTGTTATCTTTTGGTAGGTTTACTTTTTTAACTATCAGTAACTTAATAACTGAGAATATTTAACATTACTGTTGCATACTCAACATTACAGAGTTACTATTAGTGTTACCTGTTTAACGTTTAGTCATCCTTTGAGTCCTGCGACATATTTCCTTAATAATCATCAGCCATCAAGTCTGATAGTCTCAAAAGAAATATCAGCCCTCTAAACTGCCTTCAAGGGCGATGATATTTAGCACTGAAAATTACAAATAAAGTTTTTGAAGTTGAGTACCAACAACTGGGCAGTGACACTGATGATTTGTTTATCAAGACAAATTGTTGTAAACTACGAAAAATGCAGTCAACGCACTCTTCTGAGTGAAAACAAATAGGTGAATCTATGCAATGCTTACATGTTGAATGGGATATTTAATGTGCGGGGAAACTCAAAGGTTGAAGAACTAGCATTTAGACAGTCTAACAGTGGTAAGTGGTAATCTTACCTCTTTAAACTCCATTACATTCTCACGAGAGACATGCTAATACAAACAAGTCAATCAGAGTTTGTGTTTAGCAAGATCAAGCTTAGAGGATAGTTTAAAATCCATTTATTGTTCTAAAGCATTTTTTTCCATTAACATGTTATACATTAGTGGATACTAACCATGATTCATGTAACAGTTTAGTTTGTTAACTTTTAAATTATTTAACAACCAGAAGTTATTAATACAACTTTTAAAGTCTTACACAAAAAATCTTAAAACAGGCTTGGGTTCATTTTTGTAATTTTTATATAAAAAACATTTTAGGCATCTCTTGAAAAAGAAATAAAGCAGGCATTTAAAGCTAGAAAACAAGTAATTCCAAATTTAGTTTGTTACAAAAGGTTTCAGCTTTATTGACAAATTATGGCAAACATATTTGACAAAATTATGGTTTCCTATTTAGAGAAGCTTACACATGGAACTTTATGTGATTTTTTTAACAAATACAGGTTAAAACACTGAACAAATTCAGTTAGCTACACACATACAGTAGCTGCGTGTTTTCAACCCCATTAAAACAGCATTTAAAATTAAATTTACAAACTTAATATCGAACATCTTAATCTAAACTAACATATATTAAAAAAGACAGGTTAAAACATCTTATCTACAGCTTGATTATTGTCAGGTTCAAAAAAAAAAAAAAAAAGGAAAAAAAAGAATCATATTACAGTCTTTCAGCAACCCTAAACAAAAACTCAGCCTTAGCTAGTATGTAGAGAGACTCAAGATCTGTAACAGTGTCATGCTTTTTAAGTTACACACAGCAATGAATACAACCAACAGAACATCATCTTTGAATGGTTTATAGACAATGCTTGCCAAAGTTTTTTTGTCTCTGTTTTTTTTAAGTCCGTGTTATAAAATAATACTAATGCCAATGTCACTCCAATGTTATAGGAAATACAAGTAGTACATAGGATAATAATGAGCAGTAATCCCTAGGATAGAAAAGAAATGGACTATTACTTGTCTTGTTGCTGTTTATGTGGAGACCACAGGCTATTAATTGTCTTTGAGATGAGGTCACAGATGAGGAGGACCTTCAATATCTACCATAGGGGTGTTCCCTGTAACCCCCTCTGGCTGACCTTGGAGGTGGTGCCTTTAGGCTGGAACGGGTTGTGGCCCATTCTTCTTGTGCTAAAAACAGAAGAGAAAAGATATGTTTTGTAAATATCTAAACTTGAAAGAACAAAGAGCTGCTACTGCTAATGGCTGTCAAAATTCTCCAGGGTTTTGGGTGAAAGCTTTATAAAAAATAAAATGAGGACGGTGTTAGGATCCATTTCTTTATCCTCCCACAAAAATTTACAGAAAACTAACCTTCTACTTCTCTTCACAGGCAACCTGTCTGTCTCAGGATGAAAAAAACTTTACTCCTACACTTTCAGCAGAGAATGAATACCTAGTGTGGTGGGAGTACAGTCAGCTCTGGAAAAATCACTGCACTACTCTGTCAGCTCTGAATGTATTTGACGTTTTGAGCTTCTAGCTTTTAAGCTAAAGCACCAATGTGAATAACATTTAATGCAGTTGGTATGTTAATAAGATGAGGAATTGAATCATGAAAAGATAATAGAAATACATTTGATTTTTTTCTTCTATTTGAGACCAAAAGAAAGAAAATAATGGAAGAAAAATAATGTGTAGAAATGAAGCTACTACATTACGCAAAAAAGTTTTGCCAAAGAGTTTTTACTTTACATTGTCTTTAGAATACTTTTTAAAATTTGTGTTAATGAAATATGCCTGGGAAGAATAAGTTAAAAACTTTAAGGCTAGTTCAGTTTTTACGAGGCTTCTG
>VXBH01003978.1:245686-311037 GCA_013400035.1 Rynchops niger
CCCCCCCGGCAAGGTATTTCTGGAAATTAAGCCTTCCAAAGGAGCAAATGGGAAACTACCTACAGTTGAGGTCCAGCAGTTGAACCCAAAACTTGAACTATCTCCTCAGTCAGCTAGTAGGTCATCAATGATTTCTGGTTTTGTCTTCCACTGACTTCAACTGATTGTACACATAGTGATTAAAATGGAAATGCAGAAATCACAGTATATCATCTATCATATCACTTCATAGGGCAATGTTACTCCTGTTACAATAGTGTAGAATACAACTGATTCATGTCCACCAGAAAGTTCAAAATCTCTACATACCCCCCCCAAGTTATATCATAATCTGTCTACGTTTTTGTAATGAAATATAGAAGGTATTCAGAAATCAGCGTAACAAATATTAGTTATTTTTCATATTCCTTTATTTATTAGTGATCAGCATGTTTGTATTACAGGTATGAATAGAAGATTAATGTCTGTAAAATATAAAAGTAAAGGTCAAGCCTTTCGATGCTAGGGAAGAAAGAACACTTTTTAAGGTGGATAAAAAACAGGGATTGAAAAGAGAGGAGTTTAAAAGATTGGAAGGTAAACTGAAGCCAGAGAGAAAGGGAAAGGAAGATTCAAACTGATGATGAAACATTATATTTGCAGTCACTGTCAAAACAAAACTATTTGGAGTACCTCTCCTATGAAGACAGGCTGAGAGAGTTGGGTTTGTTCAGCCTGGAGAAGAGAAGGCTCCGAGGAGACCTTATAGTGGCCTTCCAGTACCTGAAGGGGGCCTAGAGGAAAGGTGGAGAGGGACTCTTTTTGAGGGACTCTAGCAATAGGACGCAGGGTAATGGCCTCAAACTGAAAGAGGGTAGATTTAGAATAGATATTAGGAAGAAATTCTTTACTGTGAGGGTGGTGAGGCACTGGAACAGGTTGCCCAGAGAAGCTGTGGATGCCCCATCCCTGGAAGTGTTGAAGGCCAGGCTGGATGGGGCTTTGAGCAGCCTGGTCTGGTGGGAGGTGTCCCTGCCCATGGCAGGGGGCTTGGAACTACATGATCTTTAAGGTCCCTTCCAACCCGAACTATTCTATGATTCTATGATTCTATAACGTACTTCAATCTTCATTAGTCTCTCCTTAAATAGTTTTTTCATATTGTTTAATTATGATGAGCTTAAAATGACAACTCACCAGTGAAACTAATACATACAGAGGCCTTTGTTTCTCTTCTGCATCTGGATTAATATGTCTATTGATAATAATATAGAATTCCAAATACATGATAGTGATATTGTTGCATACTAAAAGCAGAGAAAAAAATTGTTTGTATTCTTCTTTTTCTGTGCATGTGTTAGAGTCTGAGTTCCAAACAAATTTTTTAAGCAATATGGTGACGTATTAGCTACATGTATTGAATGGTGTGCTGATGTTATATGTTTGGTATACTATTTTATATTTATATTATTCACTTCGCGAAATTAAAGTCTTCCCCAACATGGATAAGAACACATACTGTCCACCCACATGGGAAACTGAGGTCACAATTTCTTTCACTGAGAGGTCAGGAAGCCTTCCTGGGTAAAAGAGGATGAGGTCTCCTGGCCATGGGAGGGGAACTGAACTCTAAATGTTGCATGGGTGGAAAAGTACCAAGATACCAGTATATACCAGTATAGAGAATCTCCTGCAGAATAGTTGAGGAGCTTCACAGTTGAAGAAGCTACACCACGAATGGAAAGGTGGTAATGGTTTGTGTGCACTCCATTTCAGGGCAAAGCAAAGTGGGTTAGTTCAAATCAACACTGAGTGTAAATTATCGTTTCACCTTGCACTGAAACTGAGAGAACATTCACATCTTTGATTATGGCCAAGAGCAGGATTCACAAAACATCTTTCCAGTTGAAACACAGTCAGTAACTGCACTGGTGCAAATAGTCTGCTTTTTAATGCAAAGTAAGCCACATTCACTTGAAGCGGTGCTCACAGGATCAGACGCCATGTTTTAGTTGAGAGACAGTAAACAACACTTGAAAGTTTATGGAATAATATAATGTCCATCAAATACTTTACCCTGGTAGTCACCAAAGGATACACTGGTGACTGGAGATATTGCTGATGATGAAACATCAATTTTTGCCCCCCAGATTATCACAGGGCAGAGCATGATTTATACCACAGATTGCTTGGAGTCATATTATTTATCAAAGTGGATGCAGAGTGAATTTTAAATGTGAATGGTCAGTCAGGCCACTAGATCATAGACCAGATCCAGGCCCATGACCCGACCACCAGTGCAGGCACACACACCGTTATCACACGTTGGCATCACATTGAATTGTGAATAGACCCAAATGAAGGCTGGAGAGGATGCTTATTTCCATCCTCTTATCTTCTGATCACCTTTATCTGGTCCTCTGGATACAGGTGTCACTGTCCCACTACCTTCCTCATCTTAGATACTCCTTCACTGAAATTAACTGTATTTCCCAAAATCAAGGGATGAATGTGCCCTTCCAATCACATCAGTGCTGTCAAAGACTGTTTAAAGTTTTTTGATGCAGATTTCTTTCCAATTTTGGTTGAAGATAGTCAACATTATTAGTGTAAAGGCTATTCTCCTAGTGTAAATGAAGTATTACATATCCACTGACTCCCTTGTAGTCCAAACTTCATTTTTAAAAGGAATAAAAACATTGTTCCTGTTAAAAAAAGAATTAATTCCACCTTGCCATTCACGTTTGAAGTTTAAAAGTTGCTGCTGCCTATTTCTAATTTTTTTATAACGTTTAAAGACTTATATAAGACTTTAAAAATTCTCCCTGAATAATAAATGAAATTCATTATATATGCACTTTCATTTAGTAGGAAAAAACCACAATAAACCCCTTAGAAAATCAGAATACCTGTCATTTTCTTACCAGACTAATTGGGGTATCTAATCTTGCTACAGATCTACAACTGCAAAAAATGACCTATATTCCAAAAACTCCAGGAGTGTGCAGAGGTAACAGAAAAAAAGTTTGAATGAGGTGAAGCATTTTAGTTAATGAGCCTGATGTTTTTTAATGGGCATGGTTTAATTCCTGGTATCTTGCTTTTGCTAATCAATGCTGACTTTTGTGGCCAGTAAGAAAATAATTAGCTGACTCTAGACTAAAATACTGAAGGATTAAAACAGGTATCAAAGATTGCTTTTGTAAAAAAGGAAATACACAAGATAATGCTCTATAAAACAGAAAAAAAAGTAAAATACAAAGCATAAAAAGCCTGTTAAAATTCCAAAAGCTATTTCTTCTCTGCAGGATGTTTTCTCTGCAACTACATTTCCTTGTCTCATTGCCTTGGGGTGCGAGGGGAAAGCCTGGGGAGGGGGAATATCAGCTGCAGAGCCAAAGTAAGGCTCAGGCTAGCATGTATTAGGAGTGGACAACTCTGGAGAAGATTTGGTAGCAGCTGCTCTTGCTATGGAACAAGAAACATTCCTGTTGTGATGTTTTTGGTGCATTCGATTTATTTTGTTTTTCTTTGAGCTGCTCAAGATGTTCTCTTGTTGAATATCAGGTGTTTTATGGTCACACGAAACAAAAGTTTACTGTGGAAAGCTATTGTCTAGAGGGTTGAAGAAGTGGCAGCCAATATGATATAGCTCTAAATCCTCAGGTCTCTCATTCCTACAGGGAATCAGTTTCCATATAGTGAATTTAAAAATCCTGCCTCTGCAGTATGTTTCATAACACCCTTTAAAAATGGCATTTTGCTGTAAACGTGCTGCAGCTTCAATTACCCTTTGCTGAAGTGTCACTGCATTTGCAGAGAGGCCTTGGGGAGAAGTAAGATTTAGATAAAAAGGCAGAAACTTGATTTATATAAATGAAAACGACTAAAGTAGTAAAAATATTCACTAAATGTACAACACAAAGGCAAACCAATTCTTTGTTCTCTTCGAGTGGTGTCCCCCGCCCTGCCCCCCACCTCTGGACTGAAACAACTTCATATAAAGGTGAAATGTACAGTACTCATATAGTAAAAAATGACTTTATATTACACATTGGAAGAAGCTGTTTTTCCTTGACTGAGAGTGTTCTTAAAGTAAATTGCTGCTGTGGCTGTACCAGCTTCTGATACAGAACAGGAACAGAAAGCTAATTTGCAGTACAAGTCCATTATGCTCTTTTTTCCAGTAGCATGGTGGACCTATGTGCTTGATTTCAAACTTTAACAAGAAGACAGCTGATTTATATCTATCTGGTAACACTATCATCAAAATATGAGAGGATGGTTGACATCTAACAGCTTTTGTTGATATTGCGTGATAGACTCTACTGCATTAACAGGTGAATCTGGAGCCAAAACATACATGAAAGTTTTGGGAATAGAGTCTTCAACTAGAAAACCACTGGCCTTTACCACACATACAGCAGTAAAGGATTATATGTTTATTGTGGAGAAAGCAAGTTCATGCGAAGCAACACTACAAAGAGTCTCTGAACAACACAACGCCAATAAATTACAAGATGCAGCCACATTGAAAAAAGAAAATCAGATTATTAGTGTTTTTTCCTACAGAGAATTTTAATGAAAAACATTATAGCTGAATGCTAATAATTAAAGGTTCCTTGATGTGCAAAGTTGCTCTTTCATGTCTCAATTCCAGTACTCCAAGGTAACCTTTGTTTTTCAGCATCAAGGCGGTGCCCTGAGAATGGAAAGCTCGGCCTTCAGGAATAGTCTTAAAGGATGGAAGCCATATAGACCACCTCAGTAGTCACACAGAGATTTGGGTAGTTCTTTGGGTAACAGAAGGGTCAAAAGATCCTTCAGCCATTTTGGTTCCCAGGCTGAGTTTCACTGTGTTCCAACATGAGCTTCTGAACATTAGATTTTATTGCACGCAAGACAGGTAAGAATTGAGTGATTGCTGATTCCCGACTGCTTATCTCCTAGACCATGGTTCTCCTCCCACTGCTGCCTATATGCTGTATTAAATGTCGACTGCGTTTTCATTTTTAATGTATATGAACATTTAAGGTGTGGCAGAAACAGAACAAAAACTAAAAATTCTTTCTTGATAGAATGTCTGCCCATTTTAGGTGGTAGTTATGCATTTTCCATTTGGGAAGGCAATAATAAAAAACTTCTGTTTCACTCTTGTATCAACAAAATATATTGCAGTTAGCAGTCTTAAGGTTGTTCAACAGACATTATAATGGCAGAGCATTGGTACAAGGGGAGCAGTCTCCTCCTAAATGACACAGCCAATGATCTTATTTGACTGCCTGGCATAGGCATCTGGCAAGCATCCAGAAGTTGAGACACCAATTGGTTGGCAAAGGGGCATGCAGTGCCCTTTTTTGCAAGTCACTGGTAAAATCAAAGCTACTCTGGCACATTCTGCATGGGAAACACAGCAGACTGTGCAGGTCATGTGAAAAGCTGAGCATGGACAAGACCGAACTACTAGATTGTGTCCAAATTTAGTTTCCTACAGCATTTAAGGAAGCTGTGATCATACTACCATTTCAGCTGGAATTTAATCCTTCCAGTTAAAACTGTCACTTAAATTCCAGGTCTGGGCTCCCTTCTGACCCACTCTTCTCAGATAGTGTGAGGTTATGTCCTTGTTTCTGCAGTAATCATGTGTTAATGTTATCGTTTAGTATAATTTAGGTTTTCAATGTAATCTTCTTGGGGTTTTTAAATTTTTTTTTAACAGTTGTATGGTTTTGAAACCTCTTGGACCACTAAACCATCTCCAAATTACTTGCTGACTACCCTGCACTTCTATTACCAAGCTTCCAATGAAAACACAGCAAAAGCATTTCATTTTACTATATGGGATCTATTTTGTGGACCAGGTTGAGATCATGTATTTTAACCTGCTCAGAAGAGATGGATATCACTTTTCTTCCATCTGTAAAAATGAAACAATTTTTGTTTCCTACTTTTTGAATATTAAATAATTTTAAAGTAATTTTGAGCTTTCAGGAAAAAGAACCAACTATGTTTCCAGAGATTTCAGTGTAAAAAACACAGATGTAAGTAACGCATTTCTTCAAAAAATCATTAAAATTATGCCAGGTTGACACCAGAAAAATTTGCTGACTGTGTAGAAATGTCTGAAAATATTTCTGCAACACGTCTCTACTGCTCTACTTGTATTCCTCTGATACTTCTAAAACTAAAAACGCAGAAAGAATCCCTACCAGCCACAGGTGTCATTTCAGATTTCACAAAATATCAGAAACCCATTGAGCAAAACAACGAGGCTTTCAGAACAAGACACCTTCAGGATCTAATTTTGACAGGGATCGTGCCCCTAAAGACCCAGAGTCTGTGGAATAGGACCATTGACCCACTCAATGGTGAACCCAAGCCTCCCACTCTCCTTGGAACCGTATTTACTTCTAATGCTAACTGAAACACAAGAATACATCATTGCCAGTACACGGGGAATGCAGCTCTTTGGAATGACGGTTTCCTCTGAATCACAGTTTCCAAGTTCCCACTCACCAGCAGAAGCAATGATTCCAGAAATAGGCTAGAAAGACTATTTTTTGCTATTAAAATTGTGTAGCTGAATATAAAGTGGAAGACCCTTTTTGCATTTTCCTTATTAATAAAAAAACTTATCTTTGAGAATACATTCTCTAGTTAATATAATTACTACATCTGTTTAAAAAGAAGGCAGGCAAAATTACTTCTTGAAATAACTGTAGACTAAAAAATCTGTGGAGTAGAATACAGACTGTGATGTCTTTTCACCCATGTTTTCATATGTTTATCTGCCTACGTCCCTTGCTAATTTTGCTTACACTTTCTTTTGTATGGGAGCTCATAGATGCTGCTTTGAAAGGAACAAGCTACATTTGCTACTCAATGACATAAAACCAGACATGATTCTAGGCCCAGTCTTCAGACCTAGGATGTTGATTCCAGAAGAATCACAGATGGTCTGATCCCCTCTGGGATACAGGACTGGTCAGGAGGGAGACAGGAGAGGGCAATGTGGCACAGTGCCCTGTATTACTTAGCAGAGAAAGTGATCCGGTATACTTGCACTACCACTCCCCCAAGAAAGTATTAAAAGTTGTGTATGATATATAAAATTGGAATAAATCAGGGGTGCAGATCTTGGAGAAGATCAGGGAAAAACGCTCAAAACACGCTGTGAAAGAGACAAATTGCTGGTGAGAACAGTGGTGTCTGCTCTTTTTGTGAGAGACTGCACCACAATGGTGGAAAGAGAAGCTTGGAACATATTTGATCTTAATAAAGTGACATGTTAATGAAGCGGAAACTGACGGGGATTTCAGCTGAAGAGCAGGTAAGAGCTGCAGCCTTGCAGAAAGGTAGTTGGGAGAATTGCTACTGAGTTTGTGAAACAGTGTGCCCAAGAGCTGAGGGGATGTGCAGGGCCGTCATTGTGTTTTAATGCTGATTCCTTTTCCTCCTTCTAACTCCCACGCAAAGAAACTCTGCGAAGTCCAACCTCCCCGCTCCCTCTCTGGGGTCCAGCTACCATCCAGTCCTTCTGCTCTAGCGGGCTCCTCTCTCCCCTGTCCTTTTAACTTCTGACTGTCCTCAGTGCTATCAGGTGTCAAAGACTGTGATTGAAAAGCAATCCACAGAGGCAGTTTGATAACTGAGGGCTGAAGATCCAGTTTTTTCCAGGAATTTGGTGTTATTGCCAACTTGCGAAATCTCTCTGATGTTGTCATTCTTAGCTAAGAAGAAATGTTGTGTGCTTTGCTTTCAGAAACTAAAAGTACAGGTTAGGTGGCATGATGGAAACCTAAGAGAGTTTATAGCTAAGGAATCTGAGTGTGCTTGGGCATGAGGATTGCTTTGGGTGTGGTAACAAATGTCATCGCAAATTTTTTTGGTGGCTACTTTGATAGGAAATGTGAAGTCACGGACAAGGCTCTTTTAATTACACTGGACACTTCTTTCCATTTGCTGTATGCTCGCTGTGAATCGACATTTGAAGCTCACTGTTAGGATACATAACATAACTGCTATCACAGGCAATCAGCACCCTTGGTTTATGATTGATTGAAATTATATATTAGTATTTTAGCACGGCTTTTTACAATTCATATTGACTCTTAGGTGCTGTGTTTGCTGTTATATAAATATTTCCAATATCGATTGCAGACATTATTGATATATTACCTGAGACTATCTTTAAAGATTATTGTTTGATCAATTGCTGGTAGACTCAGTAGGTCTGATCTACTGTTTAAATACAGAATTTAAGTTAGATTTTTTTCTTACTGGAGAGCTAGAATGAAAAAAGGTCACAGTATTGTTAACCTGTGAACTTCCTTTGACTGTGGTATCACTAAATCGTATCATTTATAACAGCGATACATATGAAGTTGTTCCTGTCTTACTTTTTTACCTATGTAGTATTAAAAGCACAGAAAAATTCATAGTGTTCCACCTACCCCAAAATTCTACCCCAGGCAGTGGCTATCATCACATGCTTAAATATATTCTGGTACAAGATTCAAGAAAAGAACATACTCAGAGCACTTTTTTCGTACTCTTAGTCAGCATTCTGCAACCTTGTCACGGAATTCTCCAGCATTGAATAACACTCTTTCACAAATGCAAAGAGGGCAACAATACAAGTAATTAAAAGGCAGACCATATTAGCAGATGCTTTAAAATTAAAAAATACATATTAACAGCATGTGATTTGCATATGAATATGTTATTTCCTAATAATTTTACATTTATATTCATTGCTTATTCCCTGTAATAATAAAGACCTGATCACTTCTTCTTCCTGGTAACTTATTTAACATCTGAATATTGCCCACAATTTTTGGGCACAACTTCATTCATCTCCGGTCAATTATTTTGGGACAGGTGGCCAGGAAGAGATAAAAAGAGCTATTCTGTTTAGATAGTCAAGACGGATATAACGGCAATTAAGATAATGGTTTAATTTGATCTGCCATTTAGCCTTCAGTGCTATTAGAAACATAGAAGCTGCCTTAATTCAGAATAAAATGGTTTTCTTTCCTATGAGGGAAAAAATCTCTACCTTCTTTGCAAGCTCATTACACTACATACATTTGGAGGGAGCACACCGCACTAGAGATGGAGTGTAAGTGGCAGTCAGGAATTGCGATTACTGGCTCTGCTCCTTGTTTGCTCAGTGACCTTGGATAATTGTTTAATATTTTGTGGTATGTTTTCCTCACTGGCAGAATGAGACAGGAATACCTGCTTCCCTGGAGTGTTCTGAGATGTAATTAATTGCCTGAGCAGTGAGAGAGAAGAGCTGTAGATGTGCTGAGCAGAAGACCCAATAGAAACCAGACATTTAACTTTAAAATGAGAACACTGAAAATTAGAATTATTTTCTTTGGATAATTCAATTCGTGCTGTCTTTCTGACAAGCCTCCAAATTTCTCCCTACGTGAAAAGATGGGTGGAGACAAAGTACTAAGCAACAGTTGGAAACTTTGCCCTACACAAGCTAATGACTAAAGTTCAGCTAACATTGACAAAGCCAGGATTCTACCCCATAAATCCACACACACAAAAAAGACAGTTGCACTTTTCTTGTGTCATAATTGGACAGGTATATATTATTTTAGACAAAAAATTCAAGAACAGGTTTTGTCTTTTTTTTTTTAAAGAGAGCATACACTTATTTCTTCACTCTTCTGCTCTCTTTTTGCTTATCTGCAAAGCCTGCAACATAGACAGGATTTCCTGACTTGCTACTATGCATTTTATAATTTTGTGAGAATAGCTGAAGTGGCTATCTTTCAAATCACAAATGGAACCTTTTTTATTTGAAATGTGGAATCTTGTCAGAAGACAAAAGATGTTTGTGAAATGTAGACTCAAAACCACTATGTTTACTTATACCGTACTAAATACCACTTAACTTTACTAAACATACTGCATATGCAATATATATGGCTTAAAAATTAGAAATGCTTGGTAAACCTCATGGTTCAGTACTCCATTTTCTGGACTTAGCTGTAACAGTTTTAAAAAGCTACCGTTGCTGTGAGAGTACCTTCTCTTCAGGAGGGATAATAAATTAGATATTCCAAATCTACTTTAGTCTTGTGAGCTGCCCTGGCTCAAACTGGTAGTGGAGAACCACAGAAATCCTCCAGCTGACCTAGCACCGGAGCAGATGAGGACTGCTCATGTGCTTGTGGGTTACGTAATGCCAGCAAGAGGAGCAGCAATGAATGACTGGAGAAAATAATTTCTTCCGAGGCTTCATCCACTTTTGCAGCAAACATCTGCCTCAGGCAGGAGAGGAGCAGCACCAGGGTTCCCAGGTAACTAGTTTGGGAAACTGCAACACAGGGAGGAAACAGGCTGTTACCAGTGTTGCTGTGAGGTAATTGTGAACATGACAGTGTGGAGGGAGTTCTATTTTTTAATTGTTTATTTATTTTTATTTTCAGTAAAAATTAATTTTCTATTACTTTATGGTAATACAACATGAAACATGCAGCGATATACTCTGCCTGGAATTACACAGATGGTCAGCACTACATGCGCATCAGTATTACAGGACTTTTTTCTTAGAGTCTCCGAATCTACTGTTCCCATAGTGAAAGGCAGTGAAATTACCACTTGAAATACTACATAGGAAAGTTGTGCATGATTTACTTATTCTGTCACAGCAAATGATTTATAATTCAGGACTAATAGAGGAAGTACAACAAGTTGCCATAAATTAAAAGCACTGTATTTTCTTGTGCTCTATGTGGATTTTTTTTTCAGTGTTGTAGCATAATAACTGAAGTACAAATGTTTTAGGATATACAGTCAGTTAAAAGAATGTGACAGGTTTAAAAATGGAACTTTCTAAAGAATTATAGCCTAATTTAAACAATGATTTGACAAAACAGCAATAAATTTAGCATCATCCCCACAGTAGCCATCATAGCTGAATTCAAAATGTGCTCCCTTTTCTGCAGACTTTCAAAATCATGCTCTTATGAAAATCATAAATCTCTTCTGAGGGAATGAATACTACTTGGGAGACAGCTAAGGTGATTCTTCCAGCAAAAGAATTGGTAAAATTTTGCAGAAAATGGAGGAAATACTTTTGACAGTTCATCCTGTCCCACAGAGTAGGAACTGGACCTCTGATACCCTAGTAAGTATAGGAATGAATGAAATAGAAGATTAAAGGAGGACAATTTATTTGGTATATTTTCTGTCCATATGCAGTAGAAGTCTTCAATGACTCCTGTTTTTGGTCGAAGAAAAACAGAGCGCTGTACAGGAAGACTCAGGAGCACTTCTAAGTTCTCAAGGCTGGGTTACACGTGCCTCATGCTCAGGGAGAGACCAGATGCCTCTACTCCCTCAAAATAAAGGCGGTCATGCAGGTCCACGGCCCACTCCAGCATCTTTTGGGACAGAACCACGGTACATGCAGCAAGGTCATTAGCCTGGACAGCTGAGGAAACATCAGGATGCAGGTGCTGTATCAGTATTAGCACATGGTGCATATGAACAGGAATGATCTTCAGAGTGAAACAGCTGTCGCTGAGGACCTGATGTTCACAATATACGGCTTCTAGAGATTTTTTTTCCATTCCAGACTGGCCATAGTTTGAGCCTCTGAACTGAAGGTAATGGGAAGGTAAGGGAGCAACTCATTCTGGATGTCATCTCCAAACACATTGAGGAACAGGAAGTTATTGGAAGTGGTCAACATGGATTTACCAAGGGTAAATCATGCTTGACCAATCTGATAGCTTTCTATGATGTTATAACAGGTTGGCTGGATGAGGGGAGAGCCGTAGATGTCATCTACCTTGACTTTAGCAAGGCTTTTGACACTGTCTCCCATAATATCCTCATTAGGAAGCTGAGGAAGTATGGGCTAGATGAGGTGACAGCGAGGTGGATTGAGAGCTGGCTGTGTGGTGACAGAACTCAGAAGGTTGTGATCAGCGGCACAGAGCCTAGTTGGAGGCCAGTAACCAGCGGTGTCCCCCAGGGGTCAATACTTGGTTCAATTTTGTTCAGTATATTCATTAATGACCTGAATGATGGGACAGAGTGTATCCTCAGCAAGTTCGCTGATGATACCAAACTGGGAGGGGTGGCTGACACTCCAGAGGGCCGTGCTGCCATCCAGCGTGACCTGGACAGGCTGGAGAGCTGGGCAGAGAAGAACCTAATGAGGTTCAACAAAAGCAAGTGCAAGGTCCTGCACCTGGGGAGGAAGAATGCTAAGCACCAGTATAGGTTAGGGGTGGACCTGCTGGGAAGTAGTTCTGAGGAGAAGGATCTGGGGGTCCTAGTAGACAGTAAATTATCCATGAGCAAGCAATGTGCCCTTGTTGCCAAAAAGGCCAATGGAATCCTGGGCTGCATAGGGAAGAGTGTGGCCAGCAGGTCGAAGGAGGTCATTCTCCCCCTCTACTCTGCACTGGTGAGGCCACAACTGGAATACTGTGTCCAGTTTTGGGCTCCCCAGTTCAAGAGGGACAGGGAACTGCTGGAGCGAGTCCAGCGAAGGGCAACTAAGATGATTAAGGGATTGGAGCATCTCCCTTATGAGGAAAGGCTGAAGGAGCTGGGACTCTTTAGCCTGGAGAAGAGAAGGCTGAGGGGACACCTGATTATGGCATACAAGTATCTAAAGGGTGGGCTGAAGGAGGATGGAGCCAGGCTCTTTTCAGTGGTTCCCAGTGACAGGACGAGGGGCAATGGGCACAAGTTGGAACATAGGAAGTTCCGTTCAAATATATGGAAGAACTTCTTTACGGTGAGGGTGACAGAGCACTGGAACAGGCTGCCCAGGGAGGTTGTGGAGTCCCCTTCTCTGGAGATTTTCAAGACCCGCCTGGATGCATTCCTGAGTGATGTGCTCTAGGCATTCCTGCTTTAGCAGGGGAGTTGGACTAGATGATCTCTAGAGGTCCCTTCCAACTCTGAAGATTCTGTGATTCTGTGAATTCTCACAAAAAGGTGAGTGCACATTCTGGTTTAGTTTCAAACTAAAAGTCATGTACTTTGAGCCAACTCAGTGATGTGAAAAGAATGGAGACAATTGGGAAATCTGCTCCAAAAGGGCACTTCTGGTCCTATGCTAGTGTAAAAGCACCTAGCATGTGATGACCTGCTGTCCAGGTGCTCTGTAGAGACACAGCAGAAAAATCTCCACCACACTGGAGCATCTGTGTCCTCTTGCCTCTGAGATGCTTAATCAATGCTAAGATGTGCCAAGGCCTAGAAATCAAAGAAAGTTTTCTTTGGTATGTTGCCAGTGATACTTCCTATCAGATACCAAATGTATATGCTCAGATGATACACATGTACTATCAGTGCACATTAGTAAGGCTTTATTTATTAGTGTTAGTAAAAATCTGGCCTGTAATCACAAGCTATGGGAAGTCAAACACTGCAATGAGGAAAATCAGACCTATGTCTCTTACATCTGCATATCAGTCACTACCTGATTTGAGCACTTGATTTCCTACATTTGAAAACCTAAATGGGGCTAGGCTAGAAAAAAAATAGGGTAAGAAATCCTTAGCAACTTGAGCATAATGAATATTAGGACCAATGACCTAATATACCAAAGCTATTGTTTGGAACTTGGACTTGACAGCTGAACAAACCTCTTCACCTGCAGAACTATTGCTAAGAAGTGCTTTTTCAAATTTTAGCAATATTTTTCTGTATACATTGCAGCATGACTTCATCTGGTTTTATCACTGACATGGATTCACCAACACAGGGTTTATTTCACATCAGGATGGTAGCTACTTGAGTTTCTCCACGAAATAAGCATGCTTATATCTTATCATGAAATATGAGAATTTATGTCTCCTAAGGCAACATCTCTTCAATCAACCTATTTATCATAATTCCTGAAGTTTGAATGCTCTGTACACGCTTTCCTCCCCCTACTTCGTCACCATATATTTATTTTACTTTTACTTCTTCAGCAAAAACTATCATTGTTGCTCCAAAAAAAGCCAATCAACAAACCAATCTAGGTAATAGGCTCTTCAGGCCAAACGCAAAATTAAAAAATAAACATGATAATAAAAAAGTAGTGGAACATTCCTGTACATTTTTAGTGGTTAGTTGTATAAAGCCCTATAAAGAATTTGTGTATAAAGTGCTGTCTGTGTAGAACATCATTACTTAGTAAAGTAATTGTCATCACAACTGCAAAGCTTTCATGTTGAGTGACTGCCAAGGAATTATTTGTGAAATAGTCAGTTAAATCATTGTGGCAGCATTTTACAACTTAGAGGTTGTCTTACATTAAAAGAAATTTTACTAAACATTTACACCCTCCAATTTTAATTAAAGATGGAATTACCGTAAACCCAAATACTAGTTGTTTACAAGTGAGCTCTTAATGCTAAACTGGAGTAGAATACGCACTACAAAATGTGGTAATTAGAGAAAACGTACACATTAAAAAGTTTTTGGTGAAGATAGATAGAGCACACTTAAATAATGATGTCTCCTTGCCGCTATGGCAGCACACGCAGTAAACAGCCTTGCAAGCTTTTCCTGTATAGCAACAGGAACGTCAGTGGAGTTCACTTATGTCTTCCCTCTTCGTGTAGAAGACAAGGTACAGATTAACCTTCCTAACTCTTACCTAAGGCCTTTGGCAGATGGTGTTATTCGAATTTAATTGTGGTGGTTCAGGAGGTTATAGACTTTAACCCTCTCCTTTTACCCTCTACCTAAGGTTTCTGCTTTTTTGGTAGTAGCAACAGAAGTCCATGTGTACTGTCCTCTCAGATACTGCGGTTCATGACCTGGCATAAAGACATAAATCACCATCATTTTCAGGTCATGCACACAACAGAATATGCACCAGGCTGTGAACTATAGCGTCTGACAACAGGCACACTCTTACTTTCTTTCGTCCTCGCTATGGCAGTATCAGCCTTTGGATGCAGAGGCAGGAGCCTCTTCAGCCTTCTGCAGGGAGAACTGGCAGAGTTCCTTTGCTAGAGTCCCCAGACTGTGGAAGAACTAAGATAGAAACTGTATCTGATAAATAAAAACTTGTGCGCTCCCATCAGTGCAAGGGAGAAAAAGGATTCATATGTAACAACTGTGAGGCAGGTCAGATAAAATTAATAAAGCTTATAAGATATTGGAGTACCTTGCTAGCAAGTCTAGAGTGACCTAACACAGCACAACACTTGTATTGAGAATGATGGTTCCTCTGAAAAACAGGGAAAAGGAGAGAGAAATGAGAACGTGAATGGTTTACAAAGGCTTTTTCCTTTACAGTGGTCCTGTCCAGTGAAGATGCTTTTTGGACTAAGGCACGACATTATACACGGGCTGGAAAGGTTCTCAGTTACCAAATTTTCAGTTGTACAGTTTATCCTAATCAATTTATAAGACAAATCATTAAATTCATGTTTTCACTAGATACTTGCTCAGATGACAACAGTGCCAGAAGGGGAAACACAAAATTATTAAAATATAGTCAGAGCAATGGTTATAAAGCTTTTGTTCATAAATTAAACCCATTTCATGCCTTCTGTTTTATAACATAAGCATCATCATCAAGTTAAATTGACACTGTCACCCTAGTGTAGACTCCTAGATTTAAATTCATATCCGTAGATATCAAGACCTTCAGTGACACAAGTATCATAAAATGTTTATTGAGTGTGATTAGAGGTGAGAATGCTTTACATTTTTGAAAATTGTGCGGTAATTTAAGTGACTCGACTTTTAGTTTGAAAGTGCCTGCTAAAGATATTTCTTTATCACTTACATGAGGAAGCCTATAAGGGCTACGTCCGCAAGAAGATGGCATACGCCCCAAATTTATGTTCCTCAGCCCAGAACAGTGATTTTCAAAATTCTCTAGCAGTAGCTGCATAATCTAGATCCTATAAAAATTCGTATGAATCTCATAATTCCTTAATAAATTATTTCCAGGTGCCCAGAGGCTGCTACAGGGAATGCTTTGAAGTGTCTCTGCTTTGAACCTTCTGAGAGACTGGGTGGCAATCATATCAAATCGCAATAGAATTTGAGTATCTAATTGTATGACAGGGTCCTGTGCTATGAACTTTCATTCATGAAACATCCCTAAATCATGGGAAATAGTGGGATTTACATATATCCCTCTCAGCTGCCTTTGTCAGTGTCTTGGGAGGTTGCTTGGTTGGATTTTGAAGGGATTGAATTCTCAGGAACTTTCACAGCAGAAACTGAACAAGGAGTCAAGGCAATTAACCCAAGTTGTGGATTCTACATCAGGGAATAGTGAGCAAGAGTTCATCTTGCCCAGTCTCAGATAAGTGACTTAGGGCATTTCTTGTTTAGTACTTCCATCTAATTAAAAGGGAGAATGACATGGTGTTCGGGTGGGCTCTGCTCTGAAACACTGCTGCGATTTTTGCAACCCTATAATGAACAATCCATAAATGCATAAATCTTAAGAACTTGTGAGGAAACAGTGCCCCCAGTCAGACTTCTCCACAAGGCCTTTTAAAAGGAGCAGAGAAGAACATATGAGACAAAAAACACCTGCTACCTGCCCAGATAGAAAGAAAAGTCATAGCAGGCAGCTCATATGGGAGTACTATGGTGCTGTATAATACTTAACAGACTACAGA
Source organism: Rynchops niger (assembly GCA_013400035.1). Classification (NCBI taxonomy): domain Eukaryota; kingdom Metazoa; phylum Chordata; class Aves; order Charadriiformes; family Laridae; genus Rynchops; species Rynchops niger. Next base: position 262,294 of record VXBH01003978.1, read on the forward strand.
AAGCTCTATATTATACTTAAAAAAATTAAGAACAAAGTAGCGCTGTTATTTGGTCAAATCTACTCCATGAAAAAGAATAAAAGGAAACCTTCTTGGGATTGAGAACTATCCTCCCTAAATACAAGTTGGAAGAAAGAGGATGCATGGGAGAAAATAAAGAGATGCCAAGCTAGTCAATTTCTGAGAATTCATATACTATTCTTGGAAGGGATGAGTGTGAAAAGACAATTCATTACAAGAAACATCTAAAAGGCAACAAGAAGAAGACACCAGTTCTATGTTCATGTACCATTTGTGTGTGGTCTTATTCAGAGTTTGGAGGAATTCTGAATTACAGAGATGTGCCAGAAAGGATTGTAAAGGAGGAACACAGCCTTGTTGTGGAAGATAAAACAAGGTGTGAAACTGAACTGGGGTGAAAGAAAGACTGTGTTGATTTCTGCAGGATGGTGAAATGTGAAGGGACAGCTGATTTTATACAGTGGGATGGATTCAGAAGACTCACAAAGGATTGCAAAACATCCTGAAAAAAAAAAAGTAGAGAACTGGGAACAGTTCTCTGGGAACAGAGAATTAAAGTTACATGAGGATGAGAAGGGGTGGCACCAGGTTGCTTATTGTCTGGGTGGGAAGCACTGAAAAAGTCACATACATAGAGAACATCAGTGTATGTACCAAGAATTTAGAAAATGAGGAAGTTAAGAATATATTATATATCTCCATATACTCAGATTACCTCTTCAGATAAATGGTGGTGACTTTGGGATGAAGGAAGTTCACGCACAGGTTTACAGAGCACAGAACTAGTGAATTTACTAATCTGGTAAAGTAAGTTAACCAACAGGAGCACAAAGACTCACATAGAAATGTATCTGATTTCAGAAAGCAGAAAAATATCAATTTGGAATATTATTCCATTTTAAAGTTTATTCCAGGTTACTGGTAAAACTATTCCAGAATTTTGTATTCAAAGGCCAGGTCACAAAATTGTTTAAGCAAAAAAAACAAGTCCACAGTTTTCAGCCATGTATTTTAAGAGAAGTCTAGCAAAGCAAAGTCAAGCTTGAGTTTGCTTTGGTTGCTAAATAGCAAAAAAACATTGCTTCATGCCGAGCAAAAATTTAGGCACGATCCCACTCTTTGAGCACTTTGTAAGCCTTAACTAATTGTTCCATTCAAAAACCCTGCTGGGAAAACAAGTGATATTCTTTTAGTTTTACAAATGAGGGATTGGAGGAAGAGTGACATTAGTTTAAATGTCTTGCCCAAACAAAGAGAGATTCAGTGTTGGGAAGTCTAGTTAAAAGTTAAGCAGTGGGTAATTCTTACTGCTGAGCTCAGACTTTTCGGCTTTTCTGCATTGCCCAAAACCTTAGCAATACATCTGGGAGGAGAGATGGAGAGGGGAGCTGTAGAGGGGAGGAAAAGTCTCTCACTGCAGGTATTAAAAAAAGTAGGTACAAAAAGGAAACAAAACAAAGGGTAACCAGACCACACACATTCATATGGATAAGTTGTTATTATTATTACTTGTTTAGCACTGAAAATCTGCTTGACTGCACATTGTATTATGCAAATGTACCGTGAGTACTGATTATACAAAAAAGTAAGTTATTTCCGATTATGTGATGCAATCATTTGGACAACATCTCAGTAATGTCTCGTGATTTCTGTACAAATACAAAGGAAACTGCAGCTTTGCATTACAGTGACATTTGCTTCACAGCTGCATGAATAAATTTCTTTCAAGCAGCGATCCTTATATAACCCCTCACTGTAACTTTTACTTGCAGCATCATTTCCAGCAGCTCACATTTTCACAATGCTTTGGAAGTCACCATGTAAACTTAGGATACTTTATTATTAGTAGTAAATCAAGCATGATGTCTCTGCTGGATATACAGGGGTCAGTCTTTAAGCTGACAGTAGTCAGCATTGCTCTATTATTTCAGTGAAAATGTCAGATTCACTGTGCCATCTGATGGTAAAATGTGCTGGAAAAAAACCTGATAGGAAAAGACGGAATACATTCTGTTTAGTTATTGAAACACATCACTAATATCAAACAATACACCTAGAAAATGGGCTGTACACATTGGAGCAACACTTTATTTTCCTCTCATGCCCTCTCTCCCTGTGAAGTGGAACTATTACAGCTCAGACACAGGCTCGGTGGGGAGAGGTGCAAAGGGTACGGCGCTGCCTCCGCTTGTACTGCCTGGTGTGCCACAAGATACTCCTTTCCCCCCTTGGTGCAGTGGGGGTTCCCATGGTGGCACAGCACCCTCTCTTTCCATTTTCAACAGTCTATATTTAAAAACCTTGCAAAACTTGCTGCTTGAAGCGAAGCATACGACAGTAGCAGATGCATAGTATTGTTGGCACATCAAGCAGACGGAAACTTAACACTGTGAAATATATTCAGGCACTAATCAGAAACGTCAGTGTTGCTCTTAAAGCTGATCTGGGACTGTGATTAATTGGCTTTGTAATTTTGATCAAAATTGATCTGTCCAATTTTCTGGTCCTACTTCAGTAAGTCAAACCGCAACCTAAAGTTGCAGAAATCCATTTTGTTTGGTCTTTGTAAAAGCGGCGAAAGGAAGAAAAGTATGTGGAAGTTATTTCTGAGTTGTCAGTGACAGGTTTTTTCTTTTGATTTCATACTTTTGCTGAAGATAGAATAGACCTTACCGTAGCTGTCGTAAGCCTCTTCGCTTGTTCCGTGACCATAGTCGTAATACTCAGGCACGCTGTAACAGATTCAGATAGCCATGTCACTATTACCATAGGTAACCAGCTCAAAATGAAAACAGAGCGGAGAAAATTAAACATATTTTAACACTTTTACATGACAGCATAGTCCAGCTAGTTTCAGGGGTAGTGAGAATTTAAAAAATAGAAGGAAAATGTATCGGTGACAATAACATCTATTATAGAGCACATCACATTTCTTATCTACTGAGCATAAAACAAAATTGGTTCTAAATATGTAAACCTAGGAGTTGTGACAAACACTGCCAGAAATTCTATTTGCAAAAATAAGGTTTGAAAAAAGACCATCCACTTTATTATTCACTATTGTTAACCCACCAAAAGAAGTGTTAATCTCATTTATCTGTAATTCCGAACATTTATGCAGCATCAAACTCAATATAGTTTGTTTCCCCCCAAAGCTGACTGTATTGTATTGTGGGGAACCTGTAACCTATTTATCTTTACAAAAACACTGACAGGATTTCAGCTTTGCTCCTGAAGAAGAAAGGGTGTCTCCACTGCTTGTAAAGAGAAACCTGATTCTCCACAGCCTTTGTCCTTATGCAGTTATTGGACACCCATATACAGTTTTATACAGTAATCAATAAAGTGCATATTGCAAGTAGTGAGGTTCAAGGAGTGGAAAATCAGACCTAAGAGTCTCAAACCCACTTTTTCACTGCTTTCTGTTCATTAACAAAAATTACGTATGGTCATATTAACGTGTTATCAAAACATTTTGGATCATAGTGACACCCTGATAATCAGCAATCCCCCCCAGCTATTACCTGGAGTGGACACCCAGAAAATCTGACCTTTAAGACATAATGAAATGGAAATGGAATTTTTCATACTTTTGATTGAATGCCATTATTATTTACAGTTTGCACTATGTATTTGGTACCTGGTACCACATTCAAGATCAGACAACTGGTATTATCAGGTACCAGGTAGATATAACAAGAAACAGTCTCTGCCCAGAAAAACTTACAAGTCCACGAATTCTATTATATTGTACTTCTTCTGTTTGTAGTGAACCAAACAGAAAATGTAACACTTTCCCTGTTAATTTTTTGTTATTGTCACATTTTCTTCTTTTTCCTTGGACACTGTGTGAGACGGACTCTTGTAAAATGAACAGAAGCAGGCAATCAGCTCGATATTGCACTATTTATAACATTATTGCTCAGGCAATTTTCCATATTAGATTATCATTTTAAAAATATTAATTTACACTTGAAAGAGAAGCTTAGTTGACAGTGCAGTGTACGTAAAAATATTTCACAAATACAACAGAGATAAACAAGCAATCTGTAACAATTATTTTCTTAAACTAATTTTGATTTCTTTGTTCACAAGCTGCCTGTAATCAGATTTTTAATTTCTCGAACTTAATAGCTATTCATAACTATTCTTGGAACAATTTCTGAGAATAATTCATGTGATGTATCTCACTTGAGAGCACTGATTGCATGTGTCTGATAACTGACAGTCAACTTGTTTTGATTTGGGACACGTCATCCCCCAACTGGCTAGGCACAGGTCTCACAGGCAGTTTTCATCTACAAATATCTTGGGTTTTTTTTTTTTNCGCAGCTATAATTGTTGTGCATCAATTTAGTAATTTAGCCAGAAGTCATTCATGTGAGTGGATAGTACACTGACGTCAATATCTCAGATAGATGAAATTCATTTGCTAAAGCAGTTTCAGAAAGTGGATATACAAGTGACATGAATGAAAATGAAGTTAATACTTTTAAATATTTTTCCCAATGCTATCCAAGCTCTATAGGACATAATCACTGCAGAGCATTACATTCCAGGATAATGGGAGCCATCCAGTTGCCTGAAAATTAATTATCTAAACATATACACCCTCCTATTAAAATGGTGCAAGAAATCAACAGCAAGAATATAAATTTTATTTGTTGAACATACTAAGCATTGTGTACTATTTTGCAATGATTCTAGTAGCCAGTTAAATAAACCTACAGGGTTATGTAAGGTGAACTACAGAACTGGCAACGCCAGGGTTAGGTCACTTATCGAGTTATTATCTACAGAGCTCATGGTTTAGACGTAAGAAATTACTTGAAATGTACAGAACAGACAGATAACATACCACTCAGATCTGGCAGAGAGCAGTATGTAAAAAATCTTGTGTATTCCAATGTAAGCAGCAGCATTTTGGCGTACTGCCTGCTGTTCTGGTTAGAGGAGAGTGTTGGACTAGTGAGTGGAGTTACAGGAGAAGAAACCCCGCAATTCTCATCTTCTGTCAGTGGATAAAATGCTAGTATTTTTTCCTCATACATTTTATAAAACAAAGCTGCTGCATCCACAGGTCAGCTTTAAAAGAGTGCGTTTGGGACCCAGTCCACAGGCCAATAAGTTACCAACACCAGTTCTGCTTTCAACGGTCACTGAGTAGGGCCTTGAGCTATTACCATCAATATAACATCCAGCAAAATGCAAGACTTGCAAGAGCAGGTAAAAATTCATTGCCATGCTATTGTTGTTGTACTTTTTTATTAGACAAAAACCACACAATCATACAGGCAATAAGGATGTGAGATAAAAGTCCTGCACTTTGAACACTCGGAAGTGAAATACAATATAAACAGAATACAAAGTTAATACACAAATCGATAAAATAAGAAACAAGCTGTATTGCAACTATAGTAAGGAAGTGATTTGCTATATACTGCATATTTGATGTCTGTGAGCACAATACTTAACATGTTTCTGAAAACACATAATTCATAGCATGATACATGATTGTGATCCAAGTTCTACAACTTCATTTCCCTAAATAATATACCTTTTTTCATTATGAGCCAAAATGGTATTTCAAATTCCTTGCTAACTCTTATTAGACAGTGTTTGGAACAATACCTAAGTGAAGGAAATGTATTTCTTAATGTGAAACACCTGATTTAAACCCACATTTTGCGAGCCACACTGCTTATCTATTAGACTGCTTTATTTTAAACCTTTCTGAATATTCACTACAATCTATTACATGCATTGATGTGTAAACATTTTCCTCTGTTTTTTATTAAAGTGAACAATGAATGATGTTTATAAAAATGGGTGATAAAATATGGCTATACATACATAAGGTCTTCTTAAAAATTATTGAACTACATAAAGATGTAGTTCTTTTGCATTATGCCCAACTGTGGAAGGAAACAATCAGCAAATGCATTCAGCATAATTAAAACTTGTTTATATAATTTTAAAGTTCTTAGACTGTTCCTGGAAAATTTGGTGATCATGAGCTCTAGAAACCTCAGGCTCTCTTGGCAGTGCTAATTGGAAACAAGACACCATTATCTGTCATTAGCATTCATTACTTTCAAGCAACATGAAGTGTAATTTACTTAAGTACATGCACCCACCTGAAAGCAGGATGCAATACATTTTATAAAGCAGATAAGATTAGCTCATTAACAACTTCTCAACTTTCACGCCTAAATTTTCAAAGCATCACACTATACTTCAAAACCAGACTTCTGAAACACAGAGGTCTTGAAGGGCCATGACTTAGACTTTAGTAACCTTCTAGATGTACCATTTGTGGAAGAATTGGTGTACATGGGACTATGAATCTTACAAGTAGTTTAATTATTTTTATATGTCAAATGGTTTCCAATCCGACAACCTCTGATGTAATTTTTGTCTATCTAGATGAAACTTTTGCAACAAAGATGTATGATTCTGTCCTCATTCCTATTCCGTAGGCAAGAAGATTAGTAATACATATATTGTTAATTTTCATTATCATAACCTATTTATGCTTATTTTAACATAACTGCTGTTTTGGTTAGTACTTTTGAACCTGTTCCTTTTAAAGACTTGGGATCAGAGTTTCCATAAACTTGTGGTGTCTCCTTTTCATGCACATAAAGCCAGACCAGTTCCAAAAAAGGAACACAAAAGATGTTCCTTATTTGAAAGACAAGGGCCCCCTGAGCTGCCTTCCAACCTGAATTATCTGGTGCTCCTATGATATAAGAAGGGCTCACATACAGAGGCTCTGAATCTAAACAGCATCCTTTAAAGCTAACAGAGGTTTTTAACCTCTCGTTAACTGGGACTTTTTCAAACTGACATTAGCTAAGTACAACTGAATTCCATTTTGACTGTGTCAACACCCATGGGAAACCACATGGCTTGTTATCCAAAAGGCTGTGGAGAATGGTGCTGTAAGGTGGTTTAAGCAAAGAACCACAAACAAAAGAGTTAAGACTGAAGTCACAAAACCCTGACTTTTGGGCCAATAAGCCACCTTGGGGAAGGGTGTTATTCACCACTCAGAGATCAACGGTGTCAGGTATAGGAAATCACAATATTAATGAATAGACTGCATTAGCCTTTGACCAACCTCCTCCTGCACCTGCAGGAAGCTGCTGACAAGAGACCCAGGGTTAGAAACTTCACCACCTGGTTCTCTGCCTGCTCTTACAGCTTCTGTAATACAAGGCAGCAGAACATTGCAAGAACTGAAGAACGTGAGTCCTTCTTGTTCCCTCATGGTTTTGTTTTTTGTTTGTTTGGGGTTTTTTGTTTGTTTTTCCTTTCTCTCTTTTTTGTTCTTTGCTTTGACTTCTGTGTGATGCATCTGACTTTTTTTCTCAAATTGTGGAGACAAAATGTGGCTGCAGCCATACAACGGGCACACTAACAGCCAAAGCTGAAAGGTACACGAAAGGGTTCATCTGCTTTAAACACTGTTAACATGTGGTTCCACATAGGTGAAGTGTGTTCTGTAGTCTGTCCTAAAACATCCTAAGAAACTGAAAGCCTATGACTAAGACCTGGTGGGCTAGAACTTTAACATTTTTTTTTTTTTTTTCCCTGTAAAGACTTTATTATATGTTATTTTTCTTTCTTAATGGTTGTACTTTTTAACCAGGAGAGTACACACATATTATAGGAATATTTTATTAGGAAATGTCTTGGAAAGCACTAGTCAATTTAGAAAAGAGGCTTTTGATCAATCTTGGAGGGATAACTCAGCCTTTGGGTAATAATCAGGCTTCTTTTGTGAAATACATGAATTGGTCCAAACTAGAGATTCAGCTGATGCCAGTGAAGTTCTACAGTTCAGATTCATAATAAAACAGATGAAAAATTTCCACGCTTGTCTTTGAAGAAGTAAAAATAACTCTTGAGAGACTTCCCTCTTTGTGTTGTGGCACTCAACAATGTGAGAGTGAACCAATATTGTGCTTTAGGATTAGCACTCTTTGAAGAGAGATTGTCATCCTTTGCCAGCTTGCAATCAGCACCTATACGTTAGACATATGTATACATTTAGACATATATATACACATACATGTGTGTGTGTATATATGTATGTGTGTATCTATATACATATACGTATTTAGACATATATATACCTATAGATAGAGATTAATGAAACTTCAGCACTCCTTATAGATATATCCCAGTCTGCGTTAGATTCAGATAACAGATTCTCAAGTCAAGCTAATACCCAGGATAATTCACAAGGATGTCTAGAGGTGGTTGGGATTCAATATTTTAGACAACTCTCATTCTTTTTCACTTCCTCGGATGGATCCTTTGAGGTCTTGGACTCCTATCTCCTGTTATCTTCCTCTTTCTCAATCTCATTTCTGTTGAGTAATCCTTGGAGTTTACAACTTCCAACATCGATAATTGATACAATCAAACACTCAGCTCCTATGCTAACAGGATCCTGTCTAACGCTACTGCAGTCGATTCATGTAAGACTGCATTTGTAATGCTTCTCCCTCCTACACAAGGGAGGGAGCAAGGGGGACTTAACACATCGTTGGCCATGAAAGAAAAGCTATTTACACAAAAGAGCGTGCTTCTGCTCGGAAGACAGGTGAGCACCATTTGCATTCACATGAACTGCAACATATGTAATTTTTGTAAAATAATATTTCATAATACTTCATAGTGGAAATGTGTGAATAAAGAAATAATCCTCCTAGGAATCTGAAACTTACTGGAACATCTCTACTTAACAGAGCATTACATCTATAGGGAAGATGAGAATTCTTTTGAATAAAGGAACTTCTTGTAGGATTATGCCTTAAATCACAAATATAGTCCTTTAGTGAATAGATCTTTAGAACTAATGGAATAATATGGTGAACATTTTAGTGGATAAAGTCTCCCTTTTTCTGAAAGATCAAGTTTGGTTGTATCCAATATTTTTAACAGAGAAGTATGTCTCCATTACAATACTCCCTGGATTTATTTAGTAGCTCACAACATGCCTGAAGTTAAACAAGACCTCATCTGTCTCCAGCATTTTCCTACATTTGATTTCATGCTACAGCAAATCTGAATTAAAAAATTAAAATAAATAAGGGAGTCTGTAGAGCTATACAAGCATAGGAGTGGAGAGCCATCATAACTGCAAGATGACTTTGGGTTCTGAACTTTTTGCAATATTTTAAATAGAAACTAATTGGCCATTTATTCGCTACAACCACAGACACATGGGGATTTCTATTCAAATATTCTGCATTCTCCTGTACTTTTTTCACAGACACGGAATTATGACCGAGTATTTCAGAATGTCTGCAGACATAGTATTTGCAAAGGGAATGATGCAGAATTTTAGAAATTCTACCCAGTTTTAGAGGAAAATCTTTTCTCTATTTCAAAGCAATGGAATTTGATTCCATTTTGCTCATTGAATCAAGTAAATGAGAAGTGGCATTTGAAAACAGTTTCTGATGATGAATGCCGTAAGTGGATTGCTGTGAAGATACATAAAATGTCATATTCTAGGCTTCCTACCTTGATTGATTTCAACAGGTTGGAAATAAAATACAGGGAAATCTTTATTTATGAACAGGTGCATATAAGCACAAAGCCAAAATGAAATATGACAAAGTATAAATACAATGCATACTGGTTAAAACGTGAAAGAGTGCACAGTAGAGAAAATAATACTGAATATCCCATTTTACAAAGAACCAGTGTAACCACTCTACCTATTGCAGTTTGGTTTATATTTATGTGTCAATATATTCTACTATATAGTAATATTTTGATACTGCAAGAGAAGTGAGTAAACCTCTGATCATATCACCAAAAGATTTAACCATGTGATAATGTCCTAATAAATTAATGATTATTCACAGTCCTGTCCAGACATCATTTTTAAACTAAGAACAAAATTGTTTCAGTTAACTACAGATAGTTTTCTCCACAACTAGTCTGCAGGAACGTTTTACAAAGGAAGTAGTCCAAAACAGTAGGACGGGTTGATTATATAAAGGTAACTGATCATTGCTTTAAGCATTTCCTAGGCTCATTCTACATTTGAGGAAGATCATTGACGTCTCTGTGTTTTCCTTCTGAATGCATCAGAACATATGAATCTGAAAAATGCTGTTTACTAAAGCTCCTCAGCAAGACATGAGGAAAGAGAGTATGTGAATATGATTGTGAGCTTCTCAAGGGCAACTCTAAGTCTTTGTTTTAAGACTGTTCAGAAATGTTTGCTTTCTAGTTCTTTGGTATTCAATTAAACAGACAAAGATCTTATTTTTACCCTGAGAATTTCTGCTATCTTTTGCTTGGAAATCGCTCCACAGAATTATAGTGGGGATTCCGTTGGAGGGTAGATGTTTGGAGACCTCAGGGTACATTAAACTATACTACAAGTGTTAAGTACAAACACACTAGGGACACTGGCAAGAGGTAGGAACTTACTAGAAGTCTGCCAGGCTTCTCCCCCCTCCCCAAATGTCTATCAGCAGGTAAGGAAACTGATAGCTGCCATTTGAAGACTGAATGCAGAAATAGGGACCAGAGCTTATCTGCTGTACAACAGGCAGTTGTTACTGGCAATGTTTTTCTGAAGTAACTGTTTTAATTTTAAGATTAGATTTTGAGAAGTTTTCAAAAATATATCAGAAAAGGTTCTGTGCAAAATGCAATATAAGAGTAATTTCTGTCATGAAGGTAGAAGATTTCAGGAATTTTTACTCAAAGATTTTTAAAGAACGCATAAGCTTTTCAGTCGTACAACTCTAGCACAGTAACATGATGATCATCCACTTGCATTTCTAGACTTTACAGTGATGCTAATGAATTAATGCTGTTACATCACACACAAGAACAAAGGTAGCAAAGGTGGCTCCAAGACAGCTATCACATCAGTAAAAGCTATGAACAATCTGAATGCTGCTTCTATCCGTCCCTTAGATCCACAGTAGAAGGTTTGGAGCAATACAGTCTTGCAGAATCATGGCAGAATTTAACCTTCTCATGACTACAGATGCCAGTGAGAAGACTGACAAAACAGTTTTTGTGTTGTATTTTGCACTAACTATTGTTGCATGTCCTCTGGCACTGTTGTATGAAGTCTATGTCAGTACTTGAAACCAAAAGGAGCATGTAAGAAAGTTTGTGCTTTACATGAGCTGGCCATTATATTAATTTCTTTTGTAGTGGCAAATAAAATTAATAACACTCTTTAGTCTCTTCATACTTTTGTATCTAAGATTTTTTCCCCCTAATGAATTTTGCCCCTTTTCAGCAAAAGTAAGGAGACAGTCTAAACCAGAAAGTTCATCCAGTGATGCATTGTACTATATTATGAGATGTATTACAGTCTTCAGTTTATGTATGTTTGTGTATCTAGATGAAAATGCTACTTGTGAAAAATTAAGATCTGATATCTTTATTATGAGGTCATTCTGAAGGAATGGACTAGAATTACTTACTGTAATTTAACACAACATGGAAGAAATATGAAAGTCAGTATCATACTCTATTAAAAACATATTTACTTTTTTAGTGCTTGAAACATCAGTTTTACTTTAATTGTTCCTAAAATGATTTCTATCAGTCATAAAAACCGCACAAATCAAAATGAAGTTGGAAAATGGGGTTACTTTCTTTTTATTTGTAACAAAAGAGCTTCCTTAGTCCAATTAGATTATCCTGTGTTGTTATCTTGAAGTAAACCTAGTCATGCATGAAGAAAAAGGGGAAAAAGTAAACAGAAAATAGAGCTAGAAGGGACCTCAAGATGTCACCTAGATCATTTCATCTACCTATAAGCACATGAATTTATTTACATAATTCTTTACTGGAATTTATCTATTGTGGTTTTAAAAGCTATGGTGATGGAAACTTCTGAATGCTCTAGTCCTGTCTTAATATTCTTCACCCTCTCCTAAGGTTAATACTAAATTTCTGTCACTGAAACCTAGAGCCATAATTTTTTGTTGAATCTAAAAGGAGCTTGGAGAGAAGAATAGTCCATTGGGTAGGTCCATCAAAGAACGTGTACGCCCAGCAGAACTATGTACTGCTTTGTAAAGACTGCTTGTCTTTACAAGTGTACTAGACTGAAAGTGTTATTTTACTTGCCTATTTGTGAAAAAATCATCTTTGGAAACAGTTGTACATACAAAGTCTTGATATCTGGAGGTCAAGCAAGGGTAACCAGGATGAACTGTAGCTCAGGCAAATATACACTGCTGATGTAAATAATTCCTGGAGATTCAGCTGGATAAAATAGTCTTTGCTTTACTTCCTAAATCATTTTTCAGCATGTCTCTGCACTGAAGCAATTGTACCTTAAGCCACACAAGTGACACAGGTTGAACTGTGGTCCATGTTATATTCCTGCATACCAGATTAGAAATTAGTAAGCAATCCCTAAATCTTCTGTACTAGCAGCCCACACAGAAAAAGGAGCTGTAAACACAAACTGTACAGTAGATAGCATGAACTTCACAAGAGAAACAAGAATAATAACTAGGAAAACAAAGATTCTTCTCAAAGTCAATGACTTGTCATATATTCAATCTCAATGTTTGAATGTGTTTTTGAAATTTTCAGTGGGTCTGAGTCATTATAAGAACATGAACCAGAATCACAGAGATTATTACATGTTGAATTGATAGATATTGCTAGGAACATATGGTTACTCGGATACTACTACACTGATACGGCCACAGCAACTATCTGCCACAGCAGCTAAGAGGACATAGGCAGCATATATGTCCTGAAAATGATTTTCTCATTATATTTTTGTTACTAGCACAGAGAAACAGAAGCCAAATGGGACTTTGCACATGACAGCACTGCTATAGGTATGAACCACAGATAATTATAGCATTTGAATTAAATATAATTGAGTTATATGAAAGCTATGCCAGTCAACTTGAAATTCTCTGATACTGCACCTTTCCTTTCTCTCTTCTTCAGTCCTCTAAGATAATTTCATTTTGGCAGTTACCTAACTCAATCTGTGTAAGTCTTTAGGTCATGTAAAAACTTAGAATTTCTTTCAGATGTATTAATGACATCTTTATGTTAAGATTTAGATTCTGTATTACCGTTAACTTCTTAGAGAGAAAGTTCAGAGATGCCATGACCTATAATATGCATTTCTGCATCAGAAACAGAAGTTGTTTGCTTAGGAGATGCAGGATGGGTTTGCAGTGTGCATTTGACAGACTAAACAGAAGTCATTGTCCCAAAACATTCTGCCTACCAGCACGGAATATGCGTCCAGAGGACTGCTGCCTATAGCATTACATAAAATATTTGCAAGATTAACAGTCAATATTTTGCCAGGAATTGCTTCAAGGCCGTAAAATTGGGCTACTGTCTCTAGTGAGGCTGGGTCCAGGCAGGCAAGAGAAATGCCCTTTACCTATGTCCTCTTGCAGTCACAGCATAGATGAAGATATGCCATGAGAAGGCCTGTGCCACTGTGGGATGACATCTGTAACAGTAATGTTTTGCACTATTTTCATCTATCTTTTATCACTGAATTATTTATTCTTCTTGTCAGTATGTTACAGGTTTTCTGATATTTGCAAGTCTATTTCCAGCTGAGGATGGCAGTCACAGACTCTTCTTTCTTTAGTAAGCACCCACTCAGCAACTCATTTTGCATCTGATCTATGTTTTTAACAAAAGCCAGACAGAACAAAAGACAGAAGAACAAGCCAGCCAACCAGCCCTGGAAGCCGTTGCCAATATACCAACTACCTGTTCACAAAAGGCAGAACCAATTGATGCGTAAGTGTTCATGCCACATCTGTACAACAGGGAAATATAAACTCCAGTTTATATAAACTCCAGATTTTGAGCTTCAACAGACAATCACTGACTTCCTTTTCTTTTCCCTGTCAGGCGCCATTGTTTACACTGCACATGGTTGGATAAGTTATGCATAAGTGGATTAAACAGAACATACCCTTCCTAGTTTGTCCCGTGACTGGCCAGTCAGTCCCAGATTTTCCTTAGTATCTCTTTTGTCTGTGAGACATGGTACCTTTGAAATTAAACCGCTGGTGCTGGCAGAGACACAAAGATCAGTGGAGGTGAGTGGAGATGACTATAGAAGTGGTAGCAGAGCTGAAGATGGCTGTGCTGCCCATCAGGGTTCTCAGCTGATTCATCAGCAATTGATCCACTTCCACAAAATTATTCTGTTGTTCTTGGCTGAGGAGTTTGGCCACACTTTGCATGTGGTACAGTCTGATTCCCTAGTGACCTATGAGTAACCGAAGAGGCAGATCTTGCAGATCTTCTCACAAAACTGTTCATCCTTTTCTCCTGGTGATCTAGTGTTCTTAGTCCATGAATCCTGGACAGTGGTGGTGGTTCAACAGACTTAAAAGTTCCTGCTAAGAAAATAAAAAAAATGTATTATATTTTGAATACTAATAGGATTCTCCTACATCTTTTATGTTACAGCTAAATTGGAAATTGATACTTCTACCATTTTTGAGTTTTGTTTTATGAGCTTGCTTGTTGCCCTGTAAAAATGGTATTTATTTCTTTAAATCAATATCTGAGTGGGAATGGATAGGAAGAATGGTTGGAACCACATGTTCCAACATGGTTTGAAGGTAAGAAGCCATTGAGAATATCACTGTGCTTGAACTGCTAAGAATCATCCAAAAAGTGGACAAGCAGCATACCTTTACAGGCCTACACAGGAATGACATCTACCTTAGCAATGGAAATGGGGCAGCATCTGATAGAATGGCTGACAGGTGAGGGTTGAGTCTAGCTAAAGACCTGTGTAGTGAGAGTAATTTTGTGTAATAACAGAAATCTGCTAGACAACCAGAATAGACTTCTTACAAGTTTTTAAGTACCAAGTGCAAGGGCACTGGAAAACTTAGATGGACATTAACTGGTTGCTGAGATGAGACACTGTGTTTTGAAAACATCAGAAAGAATTATTTCCCTGAACTTCCTTCTGTGTCTCACCATTGATACATGTGAATGGGCAACAGTGAGGAGCAAGGATGGCAATCACATTCAGAAAGGGATTTTTACTTCTGAATAGCATGTCATGTTCAGGAGGTAAATCTAGCTGGCAGAAAGGGTTTGAGTGTTCTCTGCCTGCCTTCCATGTGCCTAGGGAATAATGTATAAACTTAACAACTACAGAATATCTCTTCATGTGTTTGGGCAGGCAGAGGTACTTATCACTGAAAGCCATCTTCACGCTGCACGGAAAGGAGAGGAAAAGAGAGGAAAAAGAGGTTTCATCAACAATTTCAAAGTGCATTGCAACATTGCCTATGAGAAGTATGTCAGATCTGATGTCTTTCCCTGCCCACTGAAATGGTTGTCTTGATCTCTTTGGCATCAGGCAATTCTTTCACTCCAATAACCTTAAAAACTATATTTGGACATCAGTATGAACAAATTCCTAAAATGAGCGGTGTTTCTAAATGCCTTGCTAAACCTGTAGCTTTTATGTAACCTTGTAAATAATGATTATAGACACATTTGGGAAGGGCAGCCAGTTTTTCATTTAAATCTTTGTCCCGCAGTTCCACCTTGTGTTCTGGGTAGTCATTATGGGACAGCAAGGTGAGAAAGAAAAAGGTAGCTTTAGAAATACAGCTTCTGTTAGCTAAAGGAAGAAACATCATGCAATACAGACTGCAGCAATAATTGTTTACTCTCTCCTTCCTAAAATAGGTCTTCCCAAACATAATAAGTTATAGGTGGCACTTACCATAGTGAAGGTCCTGCTGTTCTTTCTTCAAGTTGATTATTGTGTCCATTCCAAAGTGCTATTGAGGTGCCTCTTAGCTCATTCAGACATGCAGACTTATTGTGGGTTTCATTCAAGTCCGATCGTGAGACTCTGTCATGGTTTCTTCTGCCAAGTGACCCCATCCCCCCATTTTCAGTCTAAAAATCAGACTGCTGTCATGAAGGACAGAGATCTTTGTTGGCAAGGGTGGCAGTGGCAGAATTTGTTAGAGAAGGACCTATATGAAATATATCGGTGGGCCTGCAATGTTATTCCTGACCTTTAGTACAAATCTTCGGACAATTGTGCACAGAAAGACAGTGTTTATCTCCATCTGCATCTGGATCTTCCTGGGATTGGGTATTTTTGTTGCTCCTTCTACTAAATCATAATCCTGTGCTGTAGCACAGTGGTGCGTGTTGACAGCATGCTCATTTTCTCTGCTGTTGGCAGACCCAAATTTATAAAAAGTTTAAACAAGACCTCTTGGGCAATGAGCACTAAGGGGCCCCAGAATGAATATATACAGTCAGAAAGCCACTGGTGAGCAAACGGGAAGTAGATATAAGGTCTGGAAGACAAAGGTATGAGTAAGAGGCGTGGTGGTGGAAGGCTACTCAAGCACTATCTTCACTCTGTGGATTGGGTGAGTAGCTGAACAAGGCACAACTTAGTGTGTGCCCTGCTCTAAAGCACACTGAACTCAGCTTGCAGTCAGTTTGTCCATCGTACCCCATCCATCCCCATCCCTGTCCCATCCTTCCCCACTCAGCACATTCTTCAGTGTGAAGCAATGATGAGAGTAAGGCTTGGTGAACATGTGTGGTGAGGCAGTCAGACAAGACTTTGTACCCTTTCTAAGAACTCTGCCCTTAACACAAACAGAAACCTTGGAGCTCTGCATGAAGCCACTGACTAAAGTTTTTTCTCATCTCATGCTTTAGAATTTCAGTCAATCCCTGCAAAGGGCAGTAATGATATTTTTCTGTCTGAGCACAGACATTGTCTACTACTTTTTCTTGATTTTTTTTCCTCATAGGTCACACACTGGATGAAAGGAATAAGTACTCTGAAGCAGTATAACTTATCTTCTTTGTTAGGTGTATACATGATAGGTCTTGCTTATATGATTGGAGTATACTAATAACACGATCTGAGATAGGGAGAGAACTTTGTGGTATATACACCTAACCAAATATTTCGGTCATACTTTTTAATTGTATTATTTTGTCTCATAAGGGAGGCATTTCTGTGAAGCTAAATGGCCAATAAGGTACAGAAATCCAAACTGCGTATCTAATGGTACATTTGTTCTGTAAATCTTTGAAATAAATAGTGCGTTGTTCCAAAAGTGATCTCTTTGAAATCAATAGACTACGTCTGGCATTCAGTGCCACTCAACACGGATAAATATGACTTCATGACCTGCCATATATTACAAAAGAAAATGTTTTAGTTGCAGATTTTAAATAGATTAGGTATGCTGGAGGTAGCTCACATTTATAGAAAACATATCTGCTGACTAAACTTAATAGCTGTTTAATTGACAAAATTATGTGACTCTTTATAAGTTTTCTTTCTTGAGTCAAATTATCACTGCCAGTTCTAGCTTGATTATAATACATTCCTCATGAACTTTATATATTTGTCATTTAGTTGCCTGAGACATCAACTTGCAAAGAAATTACAGGTTAATTCAGATGATACAAAGCAATGTCATAGCAGAGAGATTTCCAGCTAATTATTATTTTTACACCGGAGGCAATATCTACTGTGACAATTCTCTATTATAGCAAAAGATGGGCTGAATACTTTTCAAAGAAGTTGCAGTACATTTGACAACAAGAATATCTACCTACACAATGACATGATGGGTGCAGCCAGTAATGTGTAATTACTTAAAAGTGCAGTTAAAGTATACTTGATGGGTTCACATTTAGGTGTGACAACTCCCTTTAAATATTCTTCTCTGGTTATAAAAATACATAGTGTTTTTTTTTATCAGCTCAAGCGCCAGTCACTACAGCAGTTCTGGAGCTGAACGTAATTCTGACAGGCATTGTCACTATCAACGCGTTCAACAAAAAAGATGGTTAGGACCATCTTTTGGTTAGGACCAAATTTAAGGCCCTCAGGTGTTTAGAGTGCAGAAAACTGTACATATACATCACTTTCTTGCCCAGTGAGAATCACGCTAATTTAGTTCTGTGTCTTGTTAAAATTTCATTCACTTTTCCACAGTCTTACACGTACTCTTAGCAACCCATAACAACATTTTCTGAACAATTGGCTGAAGCACCCCTTTATTCTTCAGTTTATCTGTGAAAAAGATGTTATTCCATATTTAATAAACATGGACCAACCATCAAATTAATATATGAGTGCATATGGTGTATAAGTATGTAAATAGCGATCATTTTTGTTATCTCGTTCTAATGACACAAATCATAAAAGATGTGAATGTAATTTTCCCCATTACTGCACACAGTGAGGACATAAAATAAATTTCCAAACCTGGGTGTTTTTACCAATTCTGAGAGTTGCTGACAAAACAACTGGCTGAAAACTGATAGTTTCAGCCTTATTTCAGGTGTGTTTCCTCTTCTATAGTTTACCTTGATGATGGATGCCAACCACTGGCAGGTATTTACCATCATAATCTTTTTTTTAATTTCCTTCTGGTTGCACCCAAAACATTGTAAAAGCCATAATTATGAAATGCCCTTGACAACTTTGCACCACTAAAGGAAAAAAAAAAAGCACAAACAAATTCAGAATGACATCAGATAGGAAAATGATGTAATCACTTTCTTTAAAAAAAACCCCAAACACTCAATTTGCACCAATTTTAAAAGCATGGCTGCTTGCATTTTTACTTCATCTGAATAATTCGGTTTATAAATTCTAACTGCCATTTCTACTTTTGCACAGCTTTTTAAAGTACTGTGAGATTTTGTAGAATTTAATCTGGAAAATAAACCAGTAAATTTACATGAAAAGCTATGAGAAAAAAAGTGTTCTTTGAAAAATTAATGTAAAAGTACAAATGCTTACCTTTGTGTTTGGGTGGCATAACTGTTATCATATGCCTCATAGCTTGGATCATCATATTCACCCCCATAGCCGTCATCGTATCCCTAAGGGAAAAACAGAACACGACAGCTTGGAAGAGCGATAAATCAAAGTGTATTATCAAGCTGTAAATGTAACTTTCATCAACATATATATATGTTTGCCCAGTATTAAGTAAAACGCGCAGCCTACTGATGAGAATTGTGAATTGTGAAGACCAAGGTGTACATTGCAAGGGTAAAGAAATGAGTTACTCATTTAAAAACTCGGCTCATTCATTGATAAACCGTGGTGTATTGTCCAAACCACAGTGCTTCAGTGGGATCTATGTAGACTACTGATGAATGATAATGAAAACAATCATTTCCCAGCAATTTGTTATATAAATGGTTCCATAAATACCTAGAGGTGAAATGAATAAATGGCAGGAAAAATGTATCGACTATACAACGTTATTGAGTGTTACTGTGATAAGATCATAATATTCGGTCTATTAAAAAAAAACACAACAAAACCAAACAACCTATGAGGAACAATATCTCTACATGTTTGTGAAGGGAATAATGGGTTATGATTTTTATAAATAACTTACAGTACGCACCTTTTCCTTCCTTGATCATCCCACTCTTTTTAAAGGCATGCTTTTCTGTGACAAGTTAACGAACACTTTAATACAGGATCCTCCCACCTGACTTAAGGGTCCTAACTAACTGGAGGGCTTAGACAAATGCTCAGTCTGCCTAAGCTAGAGAGACACAAGCAACTTCAGAAGGTGGTTCAGCTCATCTAATGCCTGAATCTTCCACTGAGGCAGCCATGGGCAATTATGATCCATTGTAGCTGCCTCTGAACCAAAGAGTGCTCAGGAATGAGACAATAAATAAAGACACAATCTAGGGGATGACTTTTGATATGCTCTTTTCATATGACAGGACAACAGAGTAGGCAAGAAATGCTGTCAAGAAAGCCTTTTTTTTTTTCCTCTATGAGTTTTGGGAGTCAATATTTTTAGTTAAACAGAATAATAGAACAGTTTGGGTTGGAAGGGACCTTTAAAGATCACCTAGTCCAACCTCCCAGGGACATCTTCAACTAGATCAGGTTGCTTAGAGCCCCATCCATCCTGACCTTGAATGTTGCCAGGGATGGGGCATCTATCACCTCTCTGGGCAACCTGTTCCAGTGTTTCACCACCCTTCCTGTAAAATATTTCTTCCTTCTTTCTAGTCGAAATCTTCCCTCTTTTAATTTAAAGCCATTACCCCTTGTTCTACTGCAACAGGCCCTGCTAAAATGTTTGTCCCCATCTTTCCTGTAGGCCCCCTTTAAGTACTTAAAGGCCACAGTAAGGTCTCCCCAGAGCCTTCTCTTCTCCAGGCTGAACAACCCCAACTCTCTCAGCCTGTCTTCATAGGAGAGGTGTTCCATTCCTCTGATCGTTTTTGTGTCCCTCCTCTGGACCTGCTCCAATGGGTCCATGTCTTTCCTGTGCTGAGGACTCCAGAGCTAGATGCAATACTCTAGGTGGGGTCTCACCAGAGCAGAGTAGAGGGGCAGAATCACCTCCCTTGACCTACTGGCCATGCTTCTTTTGAGGTAGCCCAGGGTATGGTTGGCTTTCAAGGCTGCAAGTGCACATTCTCAGCTCATCTCAGTTTTTCATCCACCAGTAAGCCCAAGTCCTTTGTGGCAGGGTTGCTCTCAATCCCTTCATCTCCCAGCCTGTATTGATAATGAGAGTTGGCCCAACCCAGGTGCAGGACCCTGCACTTGGCCTTGTTGAACCTCATGAGCTTCACACAGGCTCACTTCTCGAGCTTGTCCAGGTACCTCTGGATGGCATCCTGTCCCTCAGACGTGTCAACTGCACTGGTCAGCTTGGTATCATCTGCAAACTTGCTGAGGGTGCACTCGATCCCACTATGTCATTCATGAAGATACTGAACAGTGCTGGTCACAATATGGACCCCCGAGGGACACCACTTGTCACTGATCTCCATCTGGACATTGAGTCATTGAGCACTACCCTCTGGACATGACCATCTAACCAATTTCTCACCCACTGAACAGCTCACTCATTAAATCCGTACCTGTCCGATTTAGAGAGAAGTATGTTGTGAGGGACCATGTCAAAGGCCTTACAGAAGTCCAGATAGACGACATTCATAGCTCTTCCCTTGTCCACTGATGTAGTCACTCCCTCATAGAAGGCCACTAGGTTGGTCAGACAAGACTAGTCCTTGGTGAAGCCATGTTGGCTCTCTCAAATCACCTCCATGTGCTTTAGCATAGCTTCTAGGAGTATCTGTTCCATGATTTTCCCAGGCACAGAGGTGAGGCTGAGAGGCTGGTAGTTCCCAGGATCCTCTTTTCCACCCTTTTAAAAAAACAGATGCAACGTTTCCCTTTTTAGTCACCAGGGACTTCACCTGACTGGGTGACATTTGAAATATCATGCAGAGTGGCTTGGCAACTACATCAGCCAATTCCCTTACGACTCTGAGATGCTTCTCGTCAGGTCCCATAGACTTCAGGTTCCCTAGGTGGTCACGAACCTGATCTTCTCTTACAGTGGGAGCAACTGTCCTCCCCTAGTCCCTGCCTTGCAGTCCATTCACTTGAGAGGTGTGGGGAGAGAGGCTGCCAGTGAAAAAGTTGTTGAATACCTTATCTTTCTCTTTGTCTGTTGTTGGCAGTTTTCCAGTCTCACTCATCATGGGGGGTATGCTTTCTTTGGCCTTCCTTTTCTGGCTGACATAGCTTAGAAGCCCCTCTTATTCTTTGCGTCCCTTGACAAGTTCAGCTTCTCCGGTTTGTTGCCCATGCTGCCTGCATTGATGTAGAGGCACACCACCTGGGCTGTCAGCTGTGTCACCTTCTTAGAGGAGCACCCCTTAATTCCTTTGGGGTATTTCACTGGTGTTTCCCTCTTGATATTACCTATTATCTCAGGAGCCCCTGGCTCATGTCCGTAAGACTTCAAGCGTGCTGCAGTGTACCCAGCACATCTCAGAGTAACAGGCTGTGGGCCCTTGCTAGCACCCTGTCCCTCTAACTGTGGCTTGTCGTCCCACAGCTTGTCACAGGCAAGCCTGATATTGTCCCTGTCCCTGCTCAAGCCTAGTTTAAAGCTCTGTCAATGAGCCCTGCTAGCTTGTGAACAAAGATCCTCTTGTCTCTTTCAGAAAGATGAACCCCATCTGATGCCAGCAAGCCTGGAGCCATGTAGGCCATCTCATTATGGAAAACCCCCAAATTGCGCTAGTGACACCGGCCACAGAGCAATGTATTAATATGGGGCCTGTCTGTTCCAGCGTTGCTGCCTGCAACTGGGAGGAGAGAGGAAAAAATAACCTGTAGTCCAGATTCCCTTACCAACCATCCCAAAGACCTGAAGTCTCTTCTGATTCCCCTTGGACTATGTGTTGCTGCTTCATGGCCACCCATGTGGAAAAGTAGCAATGGGTAACAGTCCAAGGGCCATACAAGACTATGAAGTTTCCAAGTGATGTCCTTAACCTGGGCCCCAGGGAGGCAGCAGACTTCCCTAAGAGGAGGGTCTGNTAAGCCCAAGTCCTTTGTGGCAGGGTTGCTCTCAATCCCTTCATCTCCCAGCCTGTATTGATAATGAGAGTTGGCCCAACCCAGGTGCAGGACCCTGCACTTGGCCTTGTTGAACCTCATGAGCTTCACACAGGCTCACTTCTCGAGCTTGTCCAGGTACCTCTGGATGGCATCCTGTCCCTCAGACGTGTCAACTGCACTGGTCAGCTTGGTATCATCTGCAA
Source organism: Rynchops niger (assembly GCA_013400035.1). Classification (NCBI taxonomy): domain Eukaryota; kingdom Metazoa; phylum Chordata; class Aves; order Charadriiformes; family Laridae; genus Rynchops; species Rynchops niger. The sequence continues at coordinate 284,953 of VXBH01003978.1, forward strand.
ACTTGCTGAGGGTGCACTCGATCCCACTATGTCATTCATGAAGATACTGAACAGTGCTGGTCACAATATGGACCCCCGAGGGACACCACTTGTCACTGATCTCCATCTGGACATTGAGTCATTGAGCACTACCCTCTGGACATGACCATCTAACCAATTTCTCACCCACTGAACAGCTCACTCATTAAATCCGTACCTGTCCGATTTAGAGAGAAGTATGTTGTGAGGGACCATGTCAAAGGCCTTACAGAAGTCCAGATAGACGACATTCATAGCTCTTCCCTTGTCCACTGATGTAGTCACTCCCTCATAGAAGGCCACTAGGTTGGTCAGACAAGACTAGTCCTTGGTGAAGCCATGTTGGCTCTCTCAAATCACCTCCATGTGCTTTAGCATAGCTTCTAGGAGTATCTGTTCCATGATTTTCCCAGGCACAGAGGTGAGGCTGAGAGGCTGGTAGTTCCCAGGATCCTCTTTTCCACCCTTTTAAAAAAACAGATGCAACGTTTCCCTTTTTAGTCACCAGGGACTTCACCTGACTGGGTGACATTTGAAATATCATGCAGAGTGGCTTGGCAACTACATCAGCCAATTCCCTTACGACTCTGAGATGCTTCTCGTCAGGTCCCATAGACTTCAGGTTCCCTAGGTGGTCACGAACCTGATCTTCTCTTACAGTGGGAGCAACTGTCCTCCCCTAGTCCCTGCCTTGCAGTCCATTCACTTGAGAGGTGTGGGGAGAGAGGCTGCCAGTGAAAAAGTTGTTGAATACCTTATCTTTCTCTTTGTCTGTTGTTGGCAGTTTTCCAGTCTCACTCATCATGGGGGGTATGCTTTCTTTGGCCTTCCTTTTCTGGCTGACATAGCTTAGAAGCCCCTCTTATTCTTTGCGTCCCTTGACAAGTTCAGCTTCTCCGGTTTGTTGCCCATGCTGCCTGCATTGATGTAGAGGCACACCACCTGGGCTGTCAGCTGTGTCACCTTCTTAGAGGAGCACCCCTTAATTCCTTTGGGGTATTTCACTGGTGTTTCCCTCTTGATATTACCTATTATCTCAGGAGCCCCTGGCTCATGTCCGTAAGACTTCAAGCGTGCTGCAGTGTACCCAGCACATCTCAGAGTAACAGGCTGTGGGCCCTTGCTAGCACCCTGTCCCTCTAACTGTGGCTTGTCGTCCCACAGCTTGTCACAGGCAAGCCTGATATTGTCCCTGTCCCTGCTCAAGCCTAGTTTAAAGCTCTGTCAATGAGCCCTGCTAGCTTGTGAACAAAGATCCTCTTGTCTCTTTCAGAAAGATGAACCCCATCTGATGCCAGCAAGCCTGGAGCCATGTAGGCCATCTCATTATGGAAAACCCCCAAATTGCGCTAGTGACACCGGCCACAGAGCAATGTATTAATATGGGGCCTGTCTGTTCCAGCGTTGCTGCCTGCAACTGGGAGGAGAGAGGAAAAAATAACCTGTAGTCCAGATTCCCTTACCAACCATCCCAAAGACCTGAAGTCTCTTCTGATTCCCCTTGGACTATGTGTTGCTGCTTCATGGCCACCCATGTGGAAAAGTAGCAATGGGTAACAGTCCAAGGGCCATACAAGACTATGAAGTTTCCAAGTGATGTCCTTAACCTGGGCCCCAGGGAGGCAGCAGACTTCCCTAAGAGGAGGGTCTGTCTGGTATATTGGACTATCTGTTCCCCTCAGAAGGCAGTCACCTACAACTGTAACCCATCTTTTCTTCCTCATGGAGGTGGTCATGATATGTGGGATAGGCCTTTCTAAAAGAAAGACCTTGGCAGCACCTTTGGTGAAGATGGACTGTCATCCACATCATGATCCATTGACTGACCTTCCACATGCAGAGCCTCATACCTGTTGTACAGAAGCATCTGGGAAGGCAGGCTGGGCAAGGAGGGGGTTCACCTGCCACCTCAAGCATGGTCTTGCCTCTATTCACTCCTCTCCTTTAAAGTTACTGCCTTCAGCCTGTTGGAGCAAGGACACAGAATCCCTTGATTTTGGGTTTTTCCTGGTTGTTGTTCCCATTTTTCTCTCAGGGAGGGCAGAGCACAGTTCCACCAGTCTATCTCTTTCTTGGACTCCCTGATGATCCTTAGACTTTCTATTTCCTCTTGTAGCTCTGCCGCCAGGCTGAGCAGATCATCCACCTGGTCACACCTCACACAGCAGTTCTCACTATCTCACACACCCATCACCAGTGAAAGGCTTGGGCACTCCCTGCAGCCCCAGACTTGGGCGGCTGCATGTTTTCGTGGCAGCTTCATCTGGGTTGCCACATCCCTTCTGCTGAGTGCAGAGGACATGGCTTTCCGCTGGGTGGAGACCATAGCTGTGCTCCTTCTGAGAGGGTGATGACCACTGACTGAACTCACCTCTTGAGGTGGTAGGATGATTGCCATCTTCCTGTGCGCCCTTCTGCACAAACTTCCGCACAAACTTCTGCACCAACTGCTGCACCATGCCCTGTTTTTTCCTGCTCTGGTGGCAATACTCCTGATTGCTCGTGCTCCCCTGGCTGCTTTTTATAGGTGTGGGGTGGTCATAGTTGCTCTGGCAATGTCCAGGCCTCAACAGCATCTCCCATGAGACCTGCCAGCTCCTGGTGGCTCTCTCCACCATTATATGGCAACAAGATGAGAGAAACAATGAACCACATGAGACAGATCTTAGTCACATCAACCAGTATGGTACTGAGTGGGATCCTGCTACTGTGAAGATGAGGGTGATGCAAGTTCCTATATAAAGCCGAATAGCTAGAGGAAAGACATTTCAGCGTGCTTACGCACTGTATGAGAGAATGGGAAAAGCAACAATTACAAATGAGCGCTCTCAGTTTCTTGATGCCTGAGGTGGATCAACGTTCAGCACTAGCAGGCCAGAGAATCCTTATTAATACTTGACACTTCTGTGGGTTCACGTTACAGATTTTAACAGCCTCCCTAAAGGCTAAGAGCAGGTCAATACAGTGCAAATGGTTCAAGTGGAATGGTTGGAAAACAGAGACAGAATAAAAAATAAAAAAAGCCCAATGTATTTTTAATGAAGAAAAAGTGTTTTCTGGATAGTGTTCTCTTATTTGTGTCAATCTGTATGAGAATTATTTTCTAATCCTACAGGTGAACTATTTATGTAAGGTACATACTAGCATTTTTTCAAAGTTCAATATGGTGTATCATACCCAGACAGCCTTGTTCTGAAGAAGCCTTTAGGCATCTAGAATCAAGATCCAAAGTAGTTCCTTTTACATCCTTAAAGTGCCTCAAAGTCACTGAGTATTTTTCTTCTCTTTAACCTTCACCTCCCTAGAACATACAGCTTTAATGTTTGAAAGTATTTCTCGCATACGCATTTTAAGATATGAGACACCCAGCTCCTATGTAGACCCTGTTAAGATCCAGAAGCTATGAGTCTGAGGACGTTCAAATTCACATATCCTTCTCTCTGTCTGTGATGAGAATGGTGCTCCCAAGAGCAGTTCTGTATAAATCCAGAGACCAGAACCCAGGATGCCCTCTCCAAATGCAGTGCAATCTTTTACTCAGCAACAGAGTCAGACTCCGCTCACTCTCTATTAGTCCTTGTATTAAAAACAAACAAACCGACGATATTAATTTGATAAACGTTCTGTATATGTATGCTGATAGGAACAGAGCTGTCCTCTTAGTGAATCTAAGTTACTGGTGCTGTATCCTCACCTCATTGATGGCAAAAGGATTGATTAACCATGCTGTCAGTATTTTGAATATGACATTTATTTCTTCTATAATTTCTAAAATTCCATTTGTTTCACCAGAAATCTTCACATATGTGTATAACACTTAGATCTTCCATCCTGTATGTAAGTTCTCATGCCTCTTATTTGAGGTCTGTGCTTTTCAAGCAGAAATATCTCAGATAAAGTGACTTTGGGCCTGATCTGATCAATGTTCCGCCACTGGAGAAGCCATCTCCATGCTCATCAGAATATTAGAAAACTTGTATGAAAAGTTGATAGGGTCAAGCCACCCAGTTTCAGTGAAGGGGAAGAGTGTCCTTCCCTAAATCTTCAGAGTTCTTTGAAGAGGTTAATGAGGTCACAGAGAAGCAGGACCCAAGGGAAACATGTTGCTTTGAACTCTAAGAAGTTACTGATGAGGCTTGATTCTCAAGGCTATCCAAGGGATTGGAGTTGGTTGCCTGGGAAGACTTCTCCTTTGTCAGGAGCCTTTTTCCCCACAATAGCTTCCACCACTATTCAGAAGAAAAAGCTTACTGGAATGAACTGAAAAATGTGAATCAGGGGTACTATTAGAAATACTCCAAGTCAAACAGACAGCCATTTCTAGGCTAGGTTTTTATGCCAAGGTATCTTTATCTCAGGTAATTCTTAATAAAACATCTTTCCAAAACATAAGAAGAAGGCCTCTCTATTTTGTGTCAGGGAAAAGCGAAGAGAGTCTTTCAATGAGTAGGATTTGCTCTGGCCTTACAGTGATACATCCTGAACTGGAGATGAAGCAACAGAAATACACATCTGGAGCTGCAGTGGGGCTAACAAAGTTTACAAACAATTATGGATGATTTTGAGGAATTTCGGTACAGTTTAGAGTTAAAAAATAGTAATACCAACCAAAAAAAAAAAAGAAAAAGTAAGGAAAATTTTAAAATACAGCTCAATTCAAGAACAGACTACTTTGAAAATGAGTATATTTAAATATTTACCAGTCTTTTCCCACAAAGTTAAGATAGGAAAAACTCTTAGAAGAATCTCAGAATAGCATATGAAATTAGCATTGGGAACACTCGCTTCAGGAGCAAATGCACACTACTCTACCACTGATAAAGAGAATTATAGTCAGAGTAAAAAGGGGCATAGAAGAAAAAAGAGACGTAATTCAAAAAAAAGGCTTTTTTTTACTACCTAAGGAAAAAAAAAAGCATCAATTTGATTTAACAAACAAGATATCATTGAGAAAGATTTATTTTATTTATGTAGATTTACTCAAATCCTCTGCAAATCTCAGATGCTGAAACAAATATTAGAAATACACACAAAATACTAAGTGTTATCACTAATAAGGGTATCATAACCTAACGCAAGCTGATCTCTTTAAACATGAATTTCCTACTTAATGTTAAAACCCTGTTTCAAACAATAACAGCCCACACTGAAACACACCAAGTTTAAATCACTTCTTCTCTGAACAGCCTTAGAAAATAGGACTTTCACAGCATGCTCTGAAAAATGGTAGGTTTCAGCTCTGGGAAACCGAGAAAGAAAATAACTCTAATACTTCTAATGAAAACTGCCTTACTCTCAGTATTTTAGGTATGTCCTGGTAATACATGATAAAATAGATTGTAAGGAAGTCAAAACTAATTAGTTTTTTACAGAAGATAGCCCAAATCTTTCTAAAGTATTAAACTGAAAAATATCTAGGCTTCTTTTTTAAAAAAAACCCAAGCAAACCACAAATAACAATAAGTCAAAGTAAAGTGAGTTATGCAGCGCTGTAGTTCCCTTGGCAAATTTGTGAACAAGAAAAATGTCTGCAGCCAGAGAACCAGGGTAGGCCTTCTCAGTAGCTGCACCCACCAGTAGACAAAAATTCATACTGTACCTCAAAGAAAGTGAGGGTATAAAAATCAACATCTAATTGTAACTCTAAGTAAAACCAGTTGTTTCCCAATAAAGGGGCCTTTGCATAGTTTCCACTCTTTTTTTCTCCTTGCTTCTATAAATCTACAAATGCTGTCTCACTCTCTTTTCTGTTGTGACTTGGCCATATCCATATTTTCTCACACATCCATTTCACCTTAGCTTAAAAGGCTAAAAGCTAGTTGTCTACCACTAATCTAGTGGTAAATTCCCACAAGAATCACAGGGTAGAAATAAAACATTTTTAGAGGGTAATTCATCCTGCATACATTGACACCTATTTGAAGACAAGCTGAACTGCTCTCTAAATGAGAACTTTCTTTCTAATGACTGTAAAGGGAGCCCAGAACAGATGTGTTAGATTTAGATAACTAACCTTTAGGTATGTAAGTTAGTTCATTGTTTGAAGGAATTTATTACTCAGAGAAAGCTGAGCTTGTAAAAATCAGAGCTGCTAAGATTAATTTTGAAGTGACCGGAGACCCAGAATGCCATCAGAATGCTATGAATGATGCATGGGGATGAGTGGGCATGTTGGAATAGGATCTCAAACAGATAGCTCTCTGTTCAGAGATCTCAGGTTAGATAGCCTGGCATGCAGCTGACTACGCACCTACGAGCCAGGAAATGATAACAACTATGGGAAATCTTAAATCCCATTCCTTTTATGAAACACTAGAGAGAAAATAGATAAATACATCTGGGAAGCCTTCTCTTCCAGATGTATGACTCAGGCCCCTGGCTAACCATACTGCCTGTTTGGCTGAATGGATCTTAAAATTTTTCCTACAAACAGCACTTAAGGTGATTGAATCATGTCACAGGGAAATGACAATTTTAACCAAAGTTAAAACAGATCACACTTGCACCTGTACTACTGCCACTTCCTTCTCTACTTGGTCTCTTTAAAAGAGTGGCAGATAGTGCCGCCGTCATGTGTTCACAATGATTCAAAAGTGCCGCGCCAGTTGAGCCTCTCTAGAGTGCTGTAAGGGGAAGGACTTGCCTTCCATCACTGTCACACTCACGAGTTTGGTGCTCAGTCCCCAAGTCGTTCTAAAGGTGGGGGCAGCTCAGAGTAGATGTAGAGGAACACATCTCAATATATTAATTTTATGTAATTTAGACAAATGGCAATTTCTCTCTACCTACTACAAATAAGGGTAAAAACTGTAATTACTTTAGATTTGGATTATTCAGTGCTGAAAACCTGCACTCAGAGCAGATGCATCTCACTGAAGTACCTGGGAAGTTTGTCTGTTGCTGAGCAAGGATTCCCAGAATCGTATTTTATGCTGACTAAATTATTCCATCATGCCTGGTATCATAGCTGGACTTGGATTCCTCAGCTACACGTCCGGTGTCAGAAAAAAGAGAAACTAGGTATTACCAGTTTGTTGAAGATGAAATATATTCCCTGCACTAGTGGGATCTACCAAGCGTTTTGAAGATGAACTCAAAAGACGAGTGGCACTATAGCCATCAAAATGATAAATAATAGTAATAAGAATAAAAATAATGCTGAAATTAAAATGGGAATAATAATAAATTGAAAAACCAGAGCTCTATGTTACAGACTTCATAAATGTAATGTATGAACGAGAGTCTACAGTGCTGAGACAACCCAGAGTAGGTGCTTGCCAGAGGCAATGAAGTAATCTCAACACATTCAACCTCTTAACGAAATCAGTCTTATTCTTCACATATGAGGAACGGGAAACACCTTTATAACTGAATTGTTATAAGGTGAACATTTTTCACATAGTCATGGAAATATAACTGAAATTCCAGTATATTCACAGTCGCGGAGATTTTGCAAATTAAAAGGAGAAAACGTAAATGAGCTAAATGGTTTAACTAAACCACAGGTTGAACAATTATGGTAATAAGAATGAGTCAAACTAAACAAGTTTACTACCCATAAGTCCTAAAATTAATTGTATGCAATAGGGCACGAGCCTCAGAAGCAAATAGCTGTGCAGTGCCAAAGCAGCCACAGTAAGAGTCTCAGATACATCAAGAAATTGCTGTGTACTCTTGTACTCTCCTAAATGTAAGGTTTTTTTTTTCCCCTATTTTTTTCTGCAATTTTTCAACTAAATGCAAAATGAATGAACAACACTTAAAATACATTTTGGTGTACTGAAAAAGAAAATCAGAACTGAATGAAAACGTAAAAGAAAATCGAATTGAAATGAGACTTTTCTTACTCCTCCGTATTTGCAAGACTGTAGCCTACAGCATAATATGCTGCTGCAATTATTATACTACAACATTCATCTGACTAACATCTTTATTTCTTCAAATCCTTTCCTTAGTTCTCCTATGCTCATGAAATCACATTAAAACTTCTAACTCATGTGTCAAAGCTCTGTATAATCAGGTGCTGCTTACATCCATTTAACTTGTTGCGCTTTCCCTGTCCCCTAACCTTGCTACCATCAACACTGAAACCATTTCCTCTCCCATTTTACTTGTGCTTTTTTTCATATTGCCTCTCCTTATGGAATAGCATCCTAACCTCAGTGTCAATCCTTTACTCAGTTCCTATTTGCAGAGGAATGTCTCGCAGAAACATCTCTTTCTTCCAATATCAATAAAATGACTTATTTTAGTAATAAGCAGCGAGTGGAGATGAAAGGTATCTTTGTGTATCTGCAGTAAGTTGCATTTTTGCACTTGTCTATGATTCTGAGAACCCTGAAGAAAGGATGTTTTAATTGTTATTTTTACTGATGACTTGTACTGCTTTACATAGTACTTGAGTGATAATATATTACAGTAGCAAGTTGCGCTGGTGATAATATATCACATAAATGGCATTTAAATGAAAGATTTATATTTCCTGTGAACTGAAATGAATAGAGTAGAAAGCAGCCTTCGGCTGTCAAGGGAGGATGGGCTGTAATACATCCACTATTCGTTTTAATCTCATTATCATATCTAATATTTCTCTTTCCAAAATTTCAAGTGAAGCAGATGGTGAGCTTCTTGCGCATCCTGATGCTTCCTCAGCTGTATAATCGATAGATGGAGCTGACATAAAATATGTCCGCGGTGCAGTAAGGCTTTTTGTATTGTAGGTACAGAAATCATTACAAGTATCTATTATAGACTGACAACTCTTTTGTCTGCTTTTAGCAACTTACTGGTGGTTTAAAGCATTTCACAATGGCTTGGCTTCCTAGACAAAATGCCTTCAAAGTAAATAATTTCAACCTTAAATAAGCTTTGTAATAATCCAGGAAATGAAATTTCTAGGTCTTGAATGGTTGGGAATTCCAAGGAATTCTCCTTTTTATTTTCCAGCACTTGAAAACTGGACCACAAGATTGTTGGAGCTTGCAACTGTGCAAGTAGATGCTTAGGTACTAGCAAAAAGCAGAAATGCTTTGATAGGTGCTTTACAGGGCCTTGAATTGCATTTAATTTTAAATCAAATTTTACTCTCGTGTATTATGAATGCTGGAAGTAGGCAGATTAAATACAACTTGGCCAAATGCAAGATAATGTGCTCTAGTAAATACATCCTCAAATTCTATAAACCGCACATGTCTGAATTTACAGAATTCCCTCAGGAAAAGACTTGTAGGAGTCATCATGATTAACAGCTAGGAGATCTGTCCAATTTTACTGCAGCATTAAAATAAAAACACTCCACAAAAATAGCCTCATATTTTCTATGTCAAGAAAAGAAAATACATAGGTTAATTCTATGCGCAATCCTGTTAGTTTTGATCCATTTTTATCCTCTATATAAATATATTTAACCATTAAATTCCATGAATTAGTAATACATTAGACTAACAAAACTTCAAAGTGCAATTAGAGACAATATTGTTTAAAGTGTTCAAAATACAGGGAAAAAAAAGATTTATTTATCTATTAATCCTGACGCAAATCTAGATGAAAGTTCAGGCATTCTTAATGTTGGAATCTTTATATCCTAATCTTTGCCAGTCACACCACACCTTTTTCATAGATTGCAGCTCTTGCTGAATCAAATTCCATATGTCCTAGATTGTTACAAAGATAGTTTATCACACATTTACTAGAATCTAATTTTATAGAAAAACATTCCTGAAAAAAAAATTGGACAATGAAAATTAAATTGTCTTGTTTATATAATTTATGCATTTTGCATAATTTGTGATTCTTCACATAAATGTTTTAACTCTTACATTTATTTTTCTTACCTTATAAAAGACGATAAAGCAGTATTTAGGAGACATAACAATGGTAATTCTTAATTGGTGTTATTTTAAGCCATACAGATAATAGTATTTCACCAGTTCCACGATAACTTTGATTTAATTTTTGAAGTTGCAACCTGAATAGTGTCTCATCAGTTTATATATTTGAATTTGAATTGAATTGATTCAAACTTAAATTTTGAAGTGTTGATATAACGAAACTGGCTTTGAAAAGATATAAATGGATTTTTAAAGCTATGAAAATTAATGTAGTACTAGGGACGCTAAAAGTTCAGTTGTTATCAGTTGCAGAAGAGATTAACTCTTTTTTTTTCTACTAATGACAACAATGAAACTTCATACACAAGTGCTGCTTACAGTGAATGCAGTAATGCTTGCACTGCTGCTAATCACATTTGAATGAAAACGTTCCTGGAAATTCTTGGTCCTGAATAATGTGCTGGAATAAAAAGGAAAGTACCTACTCACAGCATCTTCTTAACTGTAGCATTCGATTTTCTAACAGATATTGTCAGACTAGGAAATACAGTTTAGCATATGGAATCATAGAATGCATTGGGTTGGAAGGGATCTTTGAAGGTCATCTAGTCCAGCCCCCCTGCAGTAAGCAGGGACATCTTATATAAATATTTTATATATATATAAATATATATGTATTTTTATATATATATAAAATACATATAAATGTAGGATAAACCTCAAGAATTAGAGGTAGTGCGGAATTTTCTTCTTGATTTTAAAAGATATATAAGAAGAGTGAACTAGCACAATCTTGTACAGGAATTATTGCAGAAAGGCCAGGTATAATTAAAAGCAAACCTGTAGAATGTTCTGAGACTTCTCATTTGTGAATATAAGAATGAGCAAAACAGTAAAAGGTGGTTAATACATATTGAGATACTTAGAGATAGTCTTTAAATTGTTATTCCCTCAAGTTCAAGCACGCAATTAGAGAAATTAGGGATGGAAAAGAACAGATCATCTATTAGAAGCTCCTGTCAAATATGATTGCTCCTTTCAGCACATTTTCTAGTGCTTTCTCTAATCAAATCCTAAATATTGCCAGTAGTAGGGATTCCACCATTTCTTTTAGGAGACTGTCTGACAGCCTAATAGATCTTTGTGTCAGACACCCGTGCTAACTTTATCCCATACGACTAAATATATCTCACTGCACCAGTGAGATGTATTCTCCCAACTCCTCAGTATTCTCAGTATTCTCCGATGTCTGTGTTATATTCTTCTGTTTTCTTTTGAAAATAACTCAAATATAAAGACTGTAAGTCAAATGTAACCTTGACACAGACAAAGATATACTTATCAGCAGATAGCACAGTAACAAGGCATAACCTCCAAATCTTCATAAAAATCTTATACAGATCACTACCTCCACAAATTGCTTCCTTTTCCTTGGGTCCACCAAACCCAATATGCTGAAAAAGATGTCCAGGCTTCTTTGACTGTACCAGACCAAGAGTGTCAAACACTACAACTAGCTCCCTAAAGTGAAAGCCTTCTAACACAAGTGGCTCCCAGTGGTGATAGATGACCTGCCTGAATGAAATTCTTAAGTCTGAGGGAATTTTATTGCATTAAAATCTACCCAGAGTCACAGAAAGTCTGCACAGACCTCAGAATATGGCTTTCATAGCAAGACACTTAGTTTGGCAAGCCTTTGTGCTGTCCACCAGATTGAATTTGCAGATTTTGTTTTAAGGTGATCGAAGTGATGCAGATATGGATCACAGTAACAAAATCCATATTAAATAGAGCATGAAAATCCTGTTATTCTGTATGGTATATTCCTAGACTTCAGTGCAACCTGACTGGCTGCATCATGATCCCAGAATGTAGGAAGACACAAGAAGGAAGGAGGAATAGTAAGAACACTTTCCCTTTATTGAATGCTACGCTCTTTCTATGATGCAGCTGTAATCACTTTAGTCTAGCTTAGTCTTTACCTGTTAGCTATCATTCATGGTTGAAAACTCAGAAAGTGGACCAGATATTTGATACATTTACTGAGTGAAGTGCATTAAAGATAGAGAATCAGGTAAAATCGGCATACTGAAAACAATAAGTTGTATCTCTATGCTAATTCTTCTAATGCTCACCAAGGAATGAAAAGAAATAAAAAGTATAAAAGATAAAAAAGGCCAACAGCCCTGTTCATTGTGAGACTGTTAATCTCAGAATAGTGATTCTGACCTTTCTTGACACAGTCTGTCAACAAATGAAGAACAAAAAATGATTAAATATATTGATGGACTGCCAATCAGTCCAGTTAATACTAGTAATGGATTTCATTTACCGTATAGAAGTAGCAGTTCACATCTGATAATACTTCTTCTACTCTAAATACTGCAACAGAGACACCAAAAGCAGAGTTCGACAATCTTCTCTAGCCTGTCTAGGGATGGATTCCCAAAGCTGTACAGACCATCCTGGGCCATGACTGCTCCAGTCACTGTGCAGTCTGCTGATGGTGTCCAACACTGTAATTGAAAATGGATTTCGAGACCTCGGTGTTTCTTTAGTCCATCTCTTTAGCTCACAATTTAATTTTTAGTCATACATCTCCATTTGTTTTCAACTATTACTTTAGTATATTTACCAATCAAAAATTAACAAGATATTGAATACAGAAACATTTTAGCATGCACCGATTCATAGAAAGCATGATCATACCAACTTCATTGTTCTGCTTTACGCTCACCAATGTTTTGGAAAAGGTGCCATTCTAGACTTTGATGAGCTCCTATAAACCAAGAGCAAGGTTTATAGCTGACCATGGCAATCCTAACATCTGACATAATTATAAAAATGCTTTGCACTGTAGAAATCTAAGTTTTCTGTTGTACACTGTATATTAATACATTACAAAATATATACATATAAATTCATATATATACATATATACACATGGGCTCCTATCTTGCTCTTGGGTAACAGCATTATTAGCATTGAGTTACATTGTATGAGTGTACACTGTTTTGAGGCTCACTAAATAGGATGGAAGGCAAAAAGTTATGTTCAGTATAACTTAAATCTTTAGTGAGAAGTAATTTCTAGCTCCTCTTTTTAACAACTATGTTAGATAAATAGTGTCAAATGTGACAGGTTACCTTCTAAAAGGAAAAAAAAATATGTTTGAAGAGATTATTCTCTGGCCATAGAAATGGAAGCACAATATGGATTGAAGGGAACATTTGACTGATGCACTTGAAATCTTGTGTTGTTGCTGGTTTTTTTTGAATGAATAAATTTTGCTGTCATTCCTTAGAATTTCTCACTAAGCTCAGAACCCTTTTAGTTCCATATTTGGCATTGAAAATTGTTCTGCGTGATTTTAGTTCTTCAACAGTTTAAATTTTAAAGCTTGCGTGCCAAATCAATCTGCATTACTCTTCTAGGGAGAACTATGCGTCATCCCATCCTTGGCCTGCGACACATACAGACATACACAGATGAGCAGAAACTTATGAAAGCAATTCCTACACAAAACATTTCTGTTGTCTCTCCAGCTTTATAGAAAAAAAACCCAAAATTTTTATAAAAAGGAGCTTGCCATCATGACCTACCACTCAGACCATATCCTCAGTACTATATTTCCCTATGTGCCATAAAAGACTCTTACCTTTGACCTTTGCTTATTTTTATGGAGGCAACCTTTGGCTCTTTTTGTTTGTTTGTTTCTTTCTTTTTATTTAATTTTATACAGAGATATTCTTTATGATATGAAATACAGATTGCAATATATCTTAAACAATTGTACCTCAGGAAGAGAAAGCAGGGCAATGGAAAGAAAAGATATAATGTGTTAATTACTATTTCCGTTTAAACATTGTTTCAGCACTTTACACGCTCAGCTTTATCTTGTTTATGTCGTGATAATACCTTGCCCTGGATAAGATAAAAATCTACCTGTGTCTCAGATCTTCTTCGTTTTAAAGGGCAAGAATGTTAAAAGGAATTTTAAAATTGAATTCTTTGAAATTTATATCAGGTCTTAGGCAGAGAGTTCAAAAAGCTACTATGTCAGTTTTGGAAGTTATGAAGGGTGGAGCTAAAGAGGTTCATAGCTAAAGAACGAAGTCAAAGAGGAGAAGTCGGCATTTATTCAAATAGAAAAGGAGAAGCATACGGATATATTTTTTCACTATTAGTTCAGAGAAGAGACCAACTAACTCTTAGACTCTGATTGAATATTTAAAAAATGAGCAGAAGGTTACTGTCATCTTACAAGCTCTAATGACAGAGATTGAAGATACTGTCACTACTCTTTAAAGTCTCAACATTTTCTAAAAAGGGATGGTTCATGCTGGTAATGTTTCATCACTAACTATTCAGCTGGTAGACCACTCTTCTACAATGGCAGTATTATCTCCTCATTGTCATGTCCTTGTTCTGTTAATGAACTGGAGAAAATGAAGACATCGATTGAGCTGTGATTGTAATGGTCAATGACTCAAGAATCCATGGGAAAAAAAAATAATCTCAGTGATTCACAGAAGCGGTGTCAGCACTTTATACAGTGCTTCATTAGAGTATTCAGTTGGGTTTTGAAACAGAAAATCTATGGGACAGAGAGTTTTGGTTTTGTTTTGGTTTTTTTTTTTTTTTTTTCCCCTACCCAAGACTAGGAATTAGTGTAGTGTAAAAATGTACGTACATGGTTACAAAAAACATCAAAATATTACTTAAAATTAAAAAAAAAATAATTTCTTTAACTAACTTCTACTTTATCTGTTTAATAAGCTGTCTGTTGCATAAGTTTGTAAAACTCAATACTAAATCTTGAAGATAGTAAAACACCGAAGGAAATAAATACCTAAAAATATACTTGCTAACTACAAAAAATTACTCACTTAAGGGGATATGGATTTAAAGGAAGCTGACTTTTTTTGTCACTAGTGATTCTCTGTATTCAAATTTTATCATAAGAAATATCCATGCCAGGCTTATGAAAATATTTGACACCTTTGAGTCCCATCACACTGAGTCCAAGAACCCTACTTGCAAGAGGTGGGAATAGATTAGCAAAACAACAGCTGGAAGTTAAATGTCTTAAAAGTAAGAATCTCACTCAATGCATCTAAGAAGCAAAAGACATTAACCCTGATGCCAATTTCTCGCAATGTATCCCTCTGAAAATATAAAAGATTAAGCTCTCCTCCTGATTTCCATATTTATATACAAACCGGTAGCCAGCCAAGAACATAGATTTCAATCAGGTGTACTGAATACTGACTTGTATATTTAGCATTAATATTAAATAGAAAATAAGTCATCGGAGCTAGCAGTATTTATTCCCTCGGTAAAATGTTTGGAGATATGTCAGTAAAGAGTGATTGGTAAACTCCTGAGCATCACCCTGAACATCTGAGAAGCCTAGAACCTGTCTCAGAATTATAAAATGCAGCAAGGACACTTACAGGACTTAATTGAAAGCATCACTAAATAATACTAAATTATTAGTATTCAAATAAACATTAAGAATTGCATCACTGGCGATCCAAAGCCAGCCTTCAGCTTTTAAATTGTAGTCTTCTTGCCAGTTGAAGAAAGCTGTATCTCAGTTTTGACCTTGAGGCAAGTTGATGAATATATTTGCAGTCAGTACAGCAGTGAAAATCAGAGCAGCCAGACATAACTGCAAACATTCCTAGTAGAAATTAAAAGCAACATTCTTCTTGTCCATTTTGCCATCTGTAGTGTCTGAGGATCCAAGGGGTTCTTGTATTTCAAGATGTGGAGTGGAGATGTTGAGTGTAACGGACAACATAAAAGTGACTTGCTAATATTGGTAGGCTTACTTAAGAAAAAAAATCGATATGAAAAAATTTAAACAGAAGTCCATTTAGATAAGCAACGCAATTTTCTTCTTTGAAAGAGGTCTTTCTCATCAGAGCCTGCTGGAGGTCAAAAGCACAATTTAGTGGAGTTGTTTAGTTTAAGACTAACTCATTTTGATGCCAGTGTGAAAACTGGGTGCCTCGTATCTGACCATAAGGCAGAGGTCTCTCCTGGGTCCTGTGTGACATTGTTGGTCCTCTGTGGGTATCTTGAAGGCTGTAGGGTCCTCAAATGACATTAGAACCTGTGCCCAGGCAGACCAACAAGAGATGCCCTTGGAGATGAAGGGCATAGCTACATTAGTGTTTTGAGCTGGGAGCTGTCTTAAGCACTGATCCTCCAAAATTGAGGCTAACTACCAATATGTCTGAACTCACGAAGCACCTAAGATTTTGAGATTTATATTCCTAAAACTTTTCTTCCGGGCAAGCTTGTAGCTGCTTCAATCTTGGCAGGACTGAACAGCTCAACAACTGTATACTACTAATGCCTAATTAGTATCCACTAAATAGAAGTTCTCCACTTATCATCCAGGAAGGTTTTGAGCCAGTTGGCATGCCCCAAGAATATCTAATACAGACACCCATGATCAGCCTACCCACAAAAAACAGCTGATACCACTTCTTTCTTTCCAAAAGAGCACAACACCACAACACTCCAGTGAAGTGCCAAATGTGGTTCGATACTTATTTCAGCCTGAAGCTACATTTCTAATGAGAATTGCTATTGCAACAATTAGGCTTTAAGCTATTCTGTGATATTACTACTCTTACCTAATTGACTTTTTTCCAATTTTAAAGATAACTGAGGAAGAGAGGTTGCTAAAGAAAGCACAAATATCCAAATTTGGTTTTGGGACATACTTTTGGAGAAGGAAGTTTTAGATTGCAGTCCATGGTCTAGTAATTACTCTGAGTTGTATTTAGTTCTTTTACAACATGTTAACGTCCTTAGAGCAGAAACAGAACATTGACATAAAGTTATCTGCTCTCCTCAATTAGCATTTTGTAAGAAAGGTATAGCTCTTCTTTATTCCTTAGTTTTCTAGCTGCAGAAGAAGATTCAGGGCTGTAAATCGTAATTATCCCCAATGGACTTCATAAATAGAAACTTACACCTATTTACTCATAACTGAGCAAAATTTAAGCATGTTATATAAAGTTTCTATAAATTGTAACTGGGATGTTAAACACAGTATTTTAACATGGAAAAAATTTGAAAATAACAATCTTTTAAAGTTCTTCATTTCCATCCTCAAAATACCTTTGAATTAAGATGTAAATGTTGAAGTATTTAATATCTCTGTAAAGGCTTTGTTTGTTTACAGATAGTCTTCTGATTGTCCTTTGGAATGTTAATTTCACAAAGAGAAGCAATACTTCATGTTTAGCTTTTCCTTTCCCTTTTAATGAGAAAGCAAAAGCAAACCTCCCTGGATATTTCTGTTTCCTGAATCAGTTTCTCTGCCTTTCATAGAAACTAGCATTGATCACAGAAATAACAAGTGGAAAAGAAAAATATTTTTCTGCATGATTGTCTCCTGGATTGTTCAGTCCATGTGGCAGAAACCTCATTGACATTTTGATCTGTATATTTTTATAAAGTTACAGCATGTGAACAATATATTATGCACAGAGCTAGGAGCTAAGGAGGAGTGGTTCCTCCTTAAAACAATGGGAAAACTCTCATGGAACTTCAGTGGCATCAAAATCAGAAAAACAACTAAGTGTGATTTTTATGCATTTTTAATTCTGGGAAATGTAACTGTACGTATTAATTCAGAAATTAAAAAATGTGTTATACTCTAGTTGCCATTATGTATAACAAAAACTATCCTATTAATAACATCAATAATTATACTGATTCTGTTTAACGCATTAAAGAATTCGGCTTTCAAGCAAAGCTGTGATATAACTAATTATCACTATCCCTGTTATATAGACGCAGAAAACAGATTTTAGAAGTGTTAATGTAATTAACATGCTCAAACTCAAAGTGAAAACCTGTGTCAGAGCAATGAAAAAAACCTCAGAATTACTTGGATCACATCACCACCTTCCTAAATGGTATGAGTCATTTCTCGCTCACATCAGCTTTAAGACCAGATTAGATATTGATGCTATTGGAGAGGCTGTTTTATAAAGCTTTTTTGAATATCTTCTCAAACAGCTTCACCAACTCAAACACTTTAAGATCCGTGATTAGAAGTCCACAGCCAACAATAAGAGGTTTATATCACCTTAGAACATGCAACTTATCGCTGCAAAAAGATTTTTTAAAATTGCACTGAAATACGTTCTATCTTGATGAGCTTAAGCTTGCAGCTTTGTTCATTACAGTCTACCCTCATATGACTTTCCCGTCATCTCATAATACTGGATGAATTTTCAAACTTATTCTTTAGGCTTTGAACAGTTTTAAGCTAACTTGACAGACATAGTATTATTTTACTTTGTCAAAACACTTCCTCATCTGATTTCACTAACACATAAGAGGTGTAGGCTGCCCTTCAGACCTTCATTTAATGTTCTTTGTTCACACATTTATAATAACAGCACAACAAAAAAATGAGTAAGATTGCAAGATGATCAAAAAAGTATGCATACTTAGTGATGCCAATCAGCGTGTCTGCAAGGTGACAGGGTATCTCACAATAATTATTTGAAGGAAAAAGTTAACTTTTTTCTTTTTGAGAAAATGATGATTTACCTAACTATATCTGGTATTAGAAAATAGGTCGCTTTTTTTTTTAATTATTTCATCCAAAGGCAATGATAGTGAAGAGTTCTCTGCCAATACTGTGATTACTGTCACATTTTATCTGTAGTTTATTTTTTAAAATAATTTCACATCACATCATATTAATTCTCTTCCATTACGGGATGACTACATCTAGGATTGAGACAGGAGCAGTCATGTATATACATCTGAAATTTGCTTGCTCTAAACACTTATTTATGCATACACTTTAACATTAAATTTCAGAGGGTAGTCATATTAAATGTGACCAGGAAATTCAAATGGTCCCCCCCTCAGAAACAGCCTGTGCAGAACTTTCAGCTTGTTTCTTACCCTAACACTTGTCTTTGGTCAGTATTATTAAAAGTTAAGATTATTTCCTAACTCTTTATTTCAATTTCTATTAAAATATTATTTCATTCTGGCTTTCATCACAAATTTAATTTAAGATCCATGCTGAACGAGGCTGTCAAAAGCTTAAAATACTGATTCCCTTTTGAAGACTGAGAATTTAGGAGTAGAGATGAATGGTTTGGGTTGGAAGGGACCTAAAAGATCATCTAGTTCCAACCCCCCTGCCATGGGCAGGGACACCTCCCACTAGACCAGGCTGCTCCAAGCCCCATCCAGCCTGGTCTTGAACACTTCCAGGGATGGGGCATCCACAGCTTCTCTGGGCAACCTGTTCAGTGCCTCACGACCCTCACAGTAAAGAATTTCTTCTTGATATCCAATCTAAATCTACCCTCTGTCAGTTTGAAGCCGTTACCCCCTGTCCTATCATTACACTCCCTGATAAAGAGCCCCTCCCCATCTTTCCTGTAGACCCCCTTCAGGTACTGGAAGGCCGCTATAAGGTCTCCCCGGAGCCTTCTCTTCTCCAGGCTGAAGAGATTTTGATACCAGCCATTTTTGTCATGCCCACAGGCAAAGCATGTAGTGGAAGTGCTTACTTGAACGTATCTTTGCGACTGCAATGTATTATAATGAAGGAAAACAACTGAGGTATAACAGCTGTGGTTATACCAATTAACGCCTGTGTGACATAAAACTGTCTGTCCACCCTATATAAGATCAGACATCACGGACCACACCAAAGCTCCAACTAGCCTAGTGCACTATCTCACAAAAGGTAGCAAATATTTTGAGAAGAAGTATAAACACTATAGACAATTAGACAGAAGTACCATGTAGAATAAATAAGGAGTGACAGTCTAAGAAGTAGTCTGTTGACTTTAAACCAACAGTAATGTAAGGACTTCCTACGTCAGTGGTTGCAAGTGTCCATTGTGGTGTACCTACTTTCCATGAATATTTTCAAAAAAATTTTAACTAATTTTAAACTCGTTTCTCCACCTGTAACATCCTGTGACACAGATTCCAAAAGTTATTTCCTGTGTGAAAAAAAAGCTTAATTTTCAGTCTTCTAAGTTGGAGTTACACCATTCCATATACAGGAAAACTATGGGATTTGTGCACAATTTGTTATCTTTTATTCAATAATTAAATCCATGAGAAAACTATTCCTCACATAACATGATGTCTTAATACCTTTAAGAGCTTTTTTTTTTTTTTAAGGAACATAATCACAGTCATCTTAGAAATATGAGTGGACTAACCTTTGTCCCATTAACTTTTTCACTGCCTCATGCAAAGAGCTCAACTATTTTCAAAAAAACCCCGGCCTCTATATAGGCTGCACTGATTCTCCCTAAGTACCCCATGCATATGTTTGTGTCAAGGCTTTTTCTTCATGTGTTAGCTTCATCTGTCAGTTTGGTTCTTCATAATTTCTACCAGTTTCCCAGTAGAAAAGTCCAGTTTGCTGATCTATGGTTCTCCAGTTTATTCCAAATCTATTTTTAAAAGAAATTTTATTTACCAGGAGTGTGTGAGGGGAAGAGGATAACATTGTCTTCAGTCCATCTTTAGCACTGAACTTTCTGGTCTGTCCTGACCTCCTCAACAAAATTTTGCACAACTTGACTCATCTTTAACGTAAGCACGTGGATGCCCCTTTCCAGACTTATTGTTAGTTACACTTAGAAGCTCTTTAAGCTTATCCTATGCTATCCATGTTCAGACAATGCCCATCCTTTCTGTTCAGCATGGGTCATGACAATGCCTTAAAGCCCAAGGAAAGTATGTGTGCACGTATAAGTTTGACTATCATGAATGTCCAACTGTGAGATATTTATGTAGTGCCTCAAAAACATCCCAATGTTCTTTCTGTAACTGCATCTTACATATTTTATTCTAATTTGATGTCCTCTTGTTCTCACGGATAGAAAGCTTGAGATATAATTAAGTCAAATAATCTTGTATAACAAAATGAAACAATTTTACATTAAGCTCCGATGTATGTTTCTCCCTTGTTCTAAAAGCGTGTTTCTGTGTGCTGCAAGGGATTTCTAACTACAGAAATCTTTTCTCTAGCTAAGGTAACTTGATTAGTTCCTTACTGTTGCTGAAGGTATATTTGTGCCTAATTTATATGCTGGGGTTGAGGAAATTACCTGTGAAGGAGTTGTAAAAAACTCAGATGCAATAGCAAAACTTGTTCCTGGGGGATAGCAGATCCGCTATCTCCTCCTGACAGGCATGCTCATTACCCTGGCATGGGAGAAAGCAGGCAGGTTGCTGATTCAGTTCCAGTTCTGCATTTTCCCCTAGAGTTGGCTCAATGGAAGCCGGGAAGCCAACAATCCTAGCCAAGGAACACTGCAGCACAGCAAAATGTAGCATTGCCTCAAGCCATTTGACTGTGCTATGACTGCCTCGCGGTATTTCTCTCTCCAAGGCACACCCCACAAACTTTATCTTCAGACAGGAGTACAAAACACATCAAATTTAAATGCATAAATGTAACTTGTGATCATAATTCATGAAATGCACAGAGACTGCATGTTGTAAAGACAGCGAATGAAGGTACTAACTATAAATAAACTCCTTTCAGGAGTGAGAAACATTCTCTAATGTAAAATGCAGGGAATATGGGAATATTTCTGCGTGCATAATATAGTCTGATTCCATTTGGACTATGCTCACTTGTCTATCTAGACCCATAAGTGACTGCCACCACTAACATATGATAAGCATATAAGAAAGCATTTAACAAGAAAAATGATGAATCTAGCAGCAAAATCCTAACTGTAAAACTCTAAAACTGGGTATTTGTGACTTTCTCTGCAGAGAGTCCATATGGCTTAGTCTGCAAAGCTGGGTGCAGTTTTTGCATAGCAAAATTCAAGGAAGTTGAAGACAGAGCCCTGTGTGGAAAGCTGAACTTGCAGAGTATCTGGAAAAGAGTCTGGATGGCATCTAGCAGTCTGTCACACACCAAAGTTTGTCTTGAATTCAATGAAAAATTTTTGGTTTAGAAAAGGTTTCAGATGTTTGTTTAGAAGAGTTATAACCCTGAGAGCATAAACCTATTTTTCCTGGCCAACCTACATCAGCAGTTTATGGCTAACTATTCAATGACATTAATCGTCCAACAGTCTCATAGTAAGTTCTGCTGAACTTTATTTCAAATGGCCAAAATTCATGCGAGTATATTTCTAAGAAAAAAGTAAAAGTCCACAGTGGTGCACAGGAAAGAGGTCCTTTTATCTGAGTCTGTGATTCTAGCATGACCTAGCAAGGGCTTCTCTCTGCTCTTTTTGGCTTCTTAGAAGCACAGCACTACTGTGAGTGCTGAGACTAGAATTACATCAAAAGTTAAGTGACAGGAAAACAGCCCATTAGTATCTTTTCTATTGATCATAAGTCAGCTTTCATGTCTATAACAAACGCTTATTCTTTATTCTTTTAAAATAAAAACTAAAGATCGTTGCTCTCGTAAAAAGAATAAAAATCAATATTTTCTCCGATTCTGTAAATGAGTTTAAACAAAACCAGATGGACACTATAGGGAAATTAGCAATGTAAAGGAAGCAGAATCAAGGAGTTTGCAACAACAGCATTAAGAAAACTGCATCTTTTTGACTGAGGGTCCTATGAGTTAAAGATAAATATCTTTCTTCCAGCAAAAGGATCTAAACTAAGTTTTTTGAATTCAAAAACAGATCACCCAATAAACATGGAGAAATTATGGTGATCATGATGGCAGTCTTGCCCTTCTTGTCCTCACACTACTTTCCACATAGGGAAAACCCTGCATTTTTCTATCCAGTGGTGCTGACTGTAGCTCAGTCTTTCACCTTTCAAACAAATGCTATCTAGAAAGATGACAACATAAAAGAAAAGATATTAAAATATTCACTTATTCCTGTATCATTTGGTATACTTTAGACTAGTTTTATTAGGATTATGCTTGGAGGCCAAATTTCTCAAGCATATCTGGCTACTAATGGACTTTGGTAGAGTAGAAAATTTGTACCTAAGAGGGGTGAAATTAGGTCCTTAGGAACATGAGGAGAGTTAAAATTCTAATCTAACACAAGTTGGACTGGAGTTGTACCAAAATTGTGGAAAGTATGTTTTGTAGGATTAAGTAAATTCCTTATTAGTATAACACATCTAGTATACCGCACAATTGCTAAATCGGTGCCCAGACATGCATCAAATCAGCACAGTAGTAATCCTATACAAAGAAAACTAACTGGTTTTATATAGCCCTTTTGTTGTGTGTGTGTCCCCCCCACTTCCTTTCCAAAGAGGAGACAAATATATCTTGCATAAATACTGTTGAGGGAAGAGCAAACGGAAATCTGAATTTAGTATAAAAACATACATATGAAAACTACTGAGTTTTAACTTTAGGATTAAAGTTTAGTTATCAGAAAACAGGTCACAATATGCGATACTGTATAGTCAGGGAAAATTCTCTTAGATCTACATGACTGATCTTAGTTCAGATATTCTGCATTCTCTCAGTATGCAGAACTCACACTGATATCAACAGGAGGTCCGTGGAGTCAGCAGGAGCACAATAGCACAGTCAAGATTTCTTGTGACCCAATTTAGACTCTCCCAGCATCAATATATTATGTAAAGGAGATGTAAAGAAGAGTGTATCCGTGTTGTGTTTGTACATGCATATGAATCTGGAGAAAAATATTTGTGGAGTGAAAATTTCTAACTTCCAGAATGTTGGTACATATATAGCCATCCTTTAAATTAATTACACATTTAAATGCCCAGTTAATGCATTTAAGAACCATAAATTTTATTAAATAGCTTAAATAAATGTGCTTGGATATGAATCTCTGCTATTGATTTATGCAACAGAAAAAGACATTTAAGAATTGAGGGCTTGGAAAAATGGTAAGTTACTATGAGTGAGACAGAATGTGAATTGAAAGATAGCTGTTCCATACCAGTTACCTATGGGGACACGCTCACCCTAAATATCATCTCATGGTTGTTTCTAGCTATCACAGAATTACAAAAATCCGGACATTGGAAAGCTGGGTCTTGAGATTGTTTAGTCCAGTACCCCCTTGCTCACAGCAATTTTCTCAGGACCAGTCTGGTTTTGAATATTGTCAAGGACAGGGACTCCACAACCTCTCTGTGCAAACTGCACAAGCCCCATTTCAGCTTGGCCTTCATGCCTTGCCCCAGTGATGGCATAGGAGTGCCAGTCTTCAGCTCAGCCACAGCTGTGCCTGGCCACGGACCCTGTTGATCTGGACCCCAACCAGTCAACTGGCTTCCCAGCCTGACCTTGGGGCTGGGTTGTCACCATGGACCTGCCTGATAGTCACTGGACTGGGTCTGACCCTGTTCATCCCCACCAGACCTGATCGCAACCTTAGGATTGACTTCCTGGTTTGACCTCAGATCTGTCTCTGCTACAAAATTGTCAGATGATCTTGAGTCTTGGTTGAACCAGGTTACCACCTCTGGGTCTGCCTTGCTGGGACATTGTGTGACAGTGCCCTGGGTGGCAAGGCCCCTGCCCTGCTGGCCATGATATCGACCTTGATTCCTGGCTCCAGCCATCCCTTGCTGCTCCTGACACTATTTCCACTTGCAACACCCACTGGGTGCCACTGAAAAGAATTTATTTTATTTATTCCTCCTCATCAGGTATTGATAAGCATTGGTAAGATCTCTCTGGGTCTTCTTTCCTCCAGGCTGAACAGTACCCAGTCTCACTCAGCCTTTCCTCATATGTATGTCAGTGCTCCAGCACCTTAATCACCTCCATGGCCCTTTGCTGGACTCACTCCAGTATGTCCATTTCCCTTGCACTGGGGAGCCCAGACCTGGACCCAGTACTCCAGATGTGTCTCACCAGTGCTGAGTAAAGATAAAGTATCACATCCCTTCACCTGCTGCCCAGGATGCCATTGGCATTCTTTGCTGTGAGGGGATATTGTTGGCTCATAGTCAACTTGGTGTTCACCAAGATACCTTTTTCCTGCAAAACTTCTTTCCAAACAGTTGGCCCCAGCTTGTTCTGGTTCATGGCATTATTCCTCCCCAGTTTTAGGACTTGGCATTTCTCTTTTTCAAAATTCATCAAGTTCCTATAGGCCCATTTCTCTATGTTGAGGTCCCTCTGAGTAGCAGCACAGCCCTCTGGTGCACAGACCACTCTTACCAAGCTTGCAGTTGATACAAAGCTGAGGAGGGAGCTCTCTGTCCCATCATTCAGGTCATTAATGAAGATGTTAAACAGTATTGGTCCCCATATCTACCCATATATACCCTGGGGTATCCAATAGCAATGAGCCTCTAGCTGGGCTTTGTGCTACCAGTCACAACCCTTTGAGGTTGTACTCCATGGCCAATACAGCTAACAGAGGCGGACAGCTGTTCAGCCGGTTTTCCACCTCACTGTCCATTGATCTAGCCTGTCAGTTTGTGCATGCAGATTTTATAAGAGACAGTGCCCAAAGCCTTATTAAAGTCAAGATAACCAATACTCACTTTTTCACTGGGCTAGTCATTTCATCATAGGCTATCAAGTTGGTCAGGCACAATTTCCCATTTTTAAATCCCTGTAGACAACTCACAGTCACTTTCATGTGTACTCGTTGGAGTACAGAGATCTTGTTAGGTTATACAGAGAGAAAATTAGGAAGGCAAAAGCCCAGCTGGATCTCAACTTGGCCACTAACATTAAGGATAACAAAAAAGCTTTTATAAATACATCAACAAAAAGAGAGACAGGGAGAATCTCCATTCCTTATTGGATGCGAGGGGGGAAAGTTGCAACCAATGACGAGGAGAAGGCTGAGATACTGAATGCCGCCTTTGCCTCCGTCTTCAATAGTCAGACCAGCTATCCCCAGGGTGCTCAGCCTCCTGAGCTGGAAGATAAGGATGGAGAGCAGAAAAACCCACCCATAATCCAGGAGGAAGTAGTCAATGAGCTACTTCTGCACCTAGACGCACATAAATCTATGGGCCGGATGGGATTCACCCAAGAGTACTCAGGGAGCTGGCGGGAGAGCTCACCAAGGCTCTCTCCCTCATTTCTCAACAATCCTGGTCAATAGGGCAGGTACCACATGACTGGAGGGTGGCTAATATGACGCCCATCTACAAGAAGGGTCGGAAGGAGGATCTGGGGAACTACAAGCCTGTCAGCCTGATCTCAGTACCAGGAAAGATCATGGAGAGGATCATCTTGAGTGAGCTCTCACGGCAAGTGCAGGGCAGCCAA
>VXBH01003978.1:311232-457543 GCA_013400035.1 Rynchops niger
GCAGAAAAGGACCTGGGGGTGCTGGTGGACGGCCAGCTTAACATGAGCCACCAGTGTGCCCAGGTGGCCAAGAAGGCCAACAACATTCTGGCTTGTATCAGGAATAGCGTGGCCAGCAGGAGCAGGGAAGTGATCGTACCTCTGTACTCGGCACTGGTGAAGCCTCACCTCGAGTGCTGTGTTCAGTTCTGGGCCCCTCTGTACAAGAGGGACATTGAAGTGCTGGAGCGTGTCCAGAGGAGAGCTCCCAGGCTGGTGAGGGGTCTGGAGACCAGGTCCTATGAGGAGAGGCTGAGGGTGCTGGGCATGTTTAGTCCAGAGAAGAGGAGGCTGAGGGGAGACCTCATTGCCCTCTACAGCTACCTGAAAGGAGGTTGGAGAGAGGTGGGTGTTGGCCTCTTCTGCCAGGTGAATAATGACGGGACCAGAGGAAATGGTCTGAAGTTGCAGCAGGGGAGGTTTAGGTTAGATATTAGTAGGAATTACTTTACTGAAAGAGTGGTCAGGCCCTGGAACAGCCTGCTCAGGGAGGTGGTTGAGTCACCATCCCTGGCGGTGTTTAAGAAACGTCTAGATGTGGCACTTCAGGGCATGCTCTAGTGGCAGAGATTGTAGGTTGTTTGGTTGTACTTGATGATCTTAAAGGTCCTTTCCAACCATGAAGATTCTATGATTCATTTAACATGTTAGGAGAGCATTTCCAGGATTTTCTCCATCACATTCCCAGCATTGAGGTGAGGATGACAAGCCCCTGGTTCCTTAGATTCTCCATCCTGGCCTTAATTGAAGAAAGGATTCACATTTTCTTTCTCCATTCCTTAGTAACCTGTCCTGATTGCAATGGTTCAAGGACTATAAAGAGTGGCTTCACCAGATAGCACCAGCTCCCTCAGCAGACATGGGTGCATCTCAACAGGTCCCATATGTCCAATCTATTTAAATGTTGACATCTGCAGAGCTGTGTCTTCCCTTGGGAACTCCTATCAAGTCAAGGCCTCTGATGCATCAGGAAAAGTTGTACCAGCAAGCGGTGGGACTGTGCCCTGTGGTGCATCACTACCCCTGCTGAGCACGTGTCTGACCTGTGAGCTACTGTGTCTGTTGTCCACCTCTGTTAGCTGTACTGACCACAGACATGACACTGACTACATTGACCTGATCAAACTGCATGGTAGACCTTAAACAATATAGTCCACACCTGGCATATGTAATTACATTTAGGGGAGAGGAGAAAGCTTTTTTGTCTACATTCTGATTCCACTTTCATCCTACCAAGAGGCCGAATTACCATGCCATTGAAGTCCAACTTTTCTTTCTATTTTGAACATTCAAGCAGTATTTGGGCAATGCTTACAGTGTGCTCCAAACTAGCTAGTGGGCTACAATTCTCAGTTTTGATCACAGGTGTTCAGAAATGTGGTAAGTTACTAACACAAAATGGGACCCTGACCTGAAATGTCATAGCTGCCCTCTCTGGCAGCAAATTCTGATCTCAGCTAAGCAGCAGCTAGCTGGATTTTCCATCAACAGCTTGGGTTGGGTCACACAAGGGTGGAGAAGCTCATGTAGTTTTACAGAATTGACCTACAGGCACTGCGAACTGGAGGTTGGAGAATACAGCTAGAAGGGGAGGCAAGTCAGGTTTCAAGGTGGGACTTGACATTAGATTTTGTAGAAATTTTACCTTTGCGCTCCATGAACTGATTCAATGGAGTAGAAATAGTGAATGCACATGTAAATTGGAAGAACAGCACAAAATACGGCTCTGTAAGTAGTATATAACACACACATATTCTTTCTTTAGATATCTGTGCCTTCAGATATTTATATTCATTATGCAGCACTTTCAAATATCTAATGCAGTTTGTGTTAAACTTATAAGTGTCAAACAGTCTACAGATTGTTCGATGTAATTACAGGAATCTTTCTTGATAATAGTATTAAGTTAGCTTTCTTGTAGTAGGTGCAAAGGACAAATTAAACTCCAAATCTGGTCTCTAAAAAAAATGCTCTCACTTGGTATAATGCCTATTGAGGGAGTGCTCAGCTCAATCAAAGAGAATTGGGTCTCAAGTAGCTAATTTTCTCTTTTTTTTTTTTGCTTGAAAAAAGAAATAATGATTTAATATCTGACATTCAACAACCAACTAGTTTTAGATTCTTAAACATCTAATGATTTTCAGGCGATATTCACACAGCTAGCAAACTTCTCACTTCCACTAAGCACACGCAAACTTAAAAAGGAAACAAACAAAAACCCTAAACCAGAGAATATAGTAAAGACAAAGACAATGCCATAAGCTGGAAGCTTTTGTAAAAATTTACAATTCATAAATTAGAAAATTCCAAGCTGTCCTAAATTCAATCTCAGTAGTATTTTAAGTCTGATTTTTGCCTGGACTCAGATTAATTACAATGAAATTCCATCGCAGCGGCCAGTTTCAGAAACACTATTGACCAAAGAAAAAGTGTAATCTTTCTTTTATGACATGAACCACTTACTAATAAATATCGAGCTATATAAAAGGTAGCAAAGGAGTCATTCCAAATATGCAACCACTAAGATATGTACTCAGTGAACATAAGAGGGAGCAAAATGGTGAAAGAAAAAATATAGTTTGGTCACTTCCTCCATCTCTGAAATGTATCTTTTTTTCCAACCAGCACATTAGCTCAATAACTAGAACCTTTTATTCATTTTGTGATATATAGCTCTTCTGAAGTGATCATTTTCAGAGTGTAAGTTTTTTGTTTTGTCAAGGTGAGTTCATGGTTGCAACACTATGTTTAATGGAGAAAGGCAGACGTACTGAAAACAATAGAACACCTAATGTTAAAACACATAAAACCAAGTTAAGTACAACCAAGTTAAGTGCACAAAACCAAGTTAAGGAGAAGGTAGTAATGGTAGGGCTGCTGTTAAAAAAAAATAAAAATCTGTGAACTTTGTATTATGCATTGTTGACAGTCAATGATTCACAGCTTATGGAGGAAGAACAAATTTAGAAAATGGAGACAAGAACCACAAAAACATCTCTGACTGCCACATGTTGACAAAATCTTTGTCCAGAGAATGTCTTCCTTCCACTGACAATTAGAAGGATGTAGTGCCAGATACAAAAGAAACTGGAGAAGAAAACAATCAATTGATAATCTTCCTCTAAAAGTAATTAAAAGTGTCCAAATACCCCAACTCTCCAGATCTGTAAACTTGAGGTTAGTGAACTACCATAAAAATTGCAAAGGGCTGGGAGGTCTAAATGTTACTGTTCGTCTTGTATTATTTCCTTGACCATGACTGCATGGATATATGACCAAATAAACTTTGTGTGCACATTTACCAGCAGGCCTATGGAGGACTGAAATTCATGGAGGACTGAAATTAATTTCTATACTTCTACCACAGAACCTACATAGATGTGCCAACGTGTAGTAAGCAGCTGAAGAAACATTTTTTTTTTGCTTACCCAAACAAAAGTAGATATACATTAGAAACACTCCATTATCTCCCCCATTGTTACCTTATGTACAGCTTGTTTCCTTAGCAAATTGAGCCACCACTACACATCACTAATCCTTACATGGACCACATATCATTATTATTAGTAATAGTATGAGCCTTTCTGTTTAAATATATAATAAAAAAGTCCTAAAAGAAAGGTACTGAGTATTGACTCATGAAAGAAAGAACTAGACTGCTTCTTTGAAGTAATATTGGATTTAACAAACCTCCTAATTTAGACATGGTTGGAGTCTGATAATCAGCTCAGTTTCTGCAGAATTTCTTACAACTTGCAGATATCATTTGCTTAACAAGATCCTTGACCACCTCTGAGAACTAAAAATGCAAACACCAATGCAAACTAACATGTTCAACCATTCACCTGACTGAAGCACCTTCTTTCTTCTCCTCAACACAGTTGATACACATAGTAGAAAAGAGACAGTTAGCAGTTTCTTATTTGTATAGTTGACTGATAAGGAGTGAAGGAGTTTAATCAATTGCAGTTGATAGTGGTGCCTTCTTTACTGATTTAGGCAAATTGGATGCACAGGCTAATTTCCTCATTAACTGACTCAGCCAAATCTAAGGCTCATGAGAGAAGATTCTGATCTAAATACCTCTTCAAAGTGCAAATGAATTTTTACTGAAGCTACTGTCATTTAGATGCTGTTACAGTTAGGAATTTGTCAGACTACATCGCTGCTTTGTCCTGATCAAGGCAGATCAGGAATGCTACAATATCCAAAATAAACTGCAATCTTAATTTGTCAAATATTTGGTTAAAATAATTAATACCCCTGTGTCTGACTAGCGCATGCAAGCAATGTATGCCAATGATGTAGTGGTTTATTCAGCCAACTCTGAAGCAAAAATATGATTTTCTCTATTTTCCACACAGTGATAACTGCAAAGACTGTATGACTATGATAAGCAAAGAGAGAAAACAGACAATCAGGACATTTTTCCACTACAGACCACTGACCTTAAAGATTTTGACATCATAGTAAGGAACATTTAGTGTACAATACAGAGAAGTTTATTATATGCCATTTTTAAGATTGAGGAAGTCTGCTTGAAAACACAGCCTTGTGCTTCAGAATTCAGAAGACATGGATGAAATTAGGGCTGTTGTATGGATGTCAACAGCCATTCATAGCTCTTTGTGTATCTTTGCAGCTTTTCTCTTGATCTCAGGAATGAAAACCCATTCCCAGTTAATGACAAACTGAGCAGTACATCTGTATATATCAGGAACAGGTAATCCTACACAGATACAGCCATTGTCAGCAGCACAAACATGAGTTTGTGGAACACATGGCCACACTGACTGTCATTCAGTAGCAAACAGGGACCGGGATTGATGGAAAAAAAGAGATTTGCTATGAACAGCTGTGCTAACCTTTTTCTGAGACTCACCAGAAGAGATGGCAACAAAGTCCTTACACTAGGGTATCCTATCATAACTTTTCAAGAGTCATTAGAGAATATTGTATGTAAGCCCAAGGCACTGGCATGAGTTAGTTTGAGTCACGATCGGGGCAACCTTCCATGACTGTCATCCATCTCCAGCTCCTCGGGTGGCTATGATCCACTTCTTTGGGCTCTGCTGTGTGAAATACAACCTGCTAGAATAATGTCATGGATTTGGGGAGGAGGTCTCCCAGGTAATATGGCTCCAGATATCTCATTTTCAAGATGCCACAGGTTAGTTTTGTGATGGATTTGATGTTTTGATATGACTGACGTTTTCTTTTGCAAGTTTCAGAACTAGTTTCTGCCATATTTTTAAGCTACGAGCACTTAAAAGAAAAAAGAAGCACTGAGTTAATTTTCATAGGCAAGGAAGGCATCTGAACTTTCAGAGGAAACTGTAAGCTACTACTCACCCAGATGCCTATTTAGTTCCCTGATCTTAAATTCTCTTGCCAAATGAGATTTTCTGAGAAAGTAAGAGCTGCAGCAGCTGCCTCAGATCCTTTTCCAATACAGCCAGGAGATGATTCAGATACTGTACAGTACAGCGTAGTGGCAAAACAGATTTTCTCATTGCTTTGAAAGCTGCATTCTCTGGTGAGGAGCATGAGTCCAGTAGGCAGTGCAAAGAATCCAGGACCCACACCTGCTCTGAACTTCAGAAAGTCTTCTAATTAGGCAAAGGTAACTAGTTTATATAATGAAGCGGTTATCCCTGTGTTTTTCCAAAAAGTTTTTTTTTTTTTTTTTTTCACTCCCACCTATGCTCGTATTAGTTAATAGAGAAATAGCATAAATTTTCTCAAACATTCTTATGTAATTCTTCCTACTATTTCTATGTCAAATAGGCACCCTCTAGTGTGTGATACTGACACCTAAACATCCTCTTACGGCATAGGGCTGGGTTCTGTACTACCTAGCAAGTCCTTTGACTCATTTCAGCTTTCTCTTTCAATTTATCTTAAATGTGTACAAAGATGCCGTTGCAGCTAAATAAATCACAGACTGTCTTACCTGTCTGGGTACTCTTTGCCAAAATAGTGGGTAACAATATGTAAGCAGAAGCTTGTAGAGGCAGACCTCACAAGGGAATTCTTCTATTGATTTCATCAGCCAATGGATCATCATGCATTTATAATGCAGTTTTTTGTGCTTATTTCTAATTACAATTTGCAGTCACTCCTTGTAAAATTTTAATTGTGTCTTCATTTTCCTGTCCAGGGCTTTTATGAGCATCTTCTAGTAGAAATACTTCTGTGATATTTCATCTCACTTGAGTAATTTCTCAAGGAACATTTATTATATGTGAGCTATTGCAACTAGGCATTTATGACACTTGCATATGACTCAGTGCTTGGAAGTACGGTCTTGTCCTTGTTATGTCCCAAGAAAAATCTATGAATGTTTAACATTGCTTTCTCTAAATGTCTCTTCTGTTATGGTTTACACACAACAACAAAGAGTGTAATAACGTAAAATGCTGGCAGAACTAAGTTTTATAAAATGGAAGAGGCATCTTTTATGACATTACTAGCATTTTTAAAATTCCAACAGCATTTTTTTTTCAGATAGTTTACAATTGATTCTTCACTCTACCTTACTGAAGTGAAGACTGTAGCTGGCATTTCGGAAAGGCAAAAAAGAAAAATCCAGGTAAGACTAAACACCAAGTTATGTGGCGATGTTTGAAAGAGATAGTCTCATTGTATGTTTGTGGAGCTAAGAAGTCAAAACCCACAAATATTTGACAAATGTTTTGCAGTCATTTTGGGTAGGCAGCAGTAAAACAGCCATGATAAATCAATAGAACAAATTGTCAGGCCAGTAATGTGGCTTGTGTTGTGCTACTTTTCATTAAAGGCAGCAGCAATTGAGGAAAAGCTATTACAGCATTCAGCATTGTTAATGAGACATACTATCACAATTAGTCTGCTGACCAAGTATATAGTCTGCAATTTGGTTACCCTAAAACATTTTTCCACATCAGAGAATTTAGGAAAGACAAATTTCTGATGGCTACCAAACCTTGAAAACTTTCCTAAGATATTTGTAGTAGTCTGACATAAAGATAACCTTTGAAATCTGGCTCTACTTTGGTTAAAACTGATCAGTAATAAGATCCAAAGCCAGCGTTTTATTGATAGTTAAGCCAATGCATTTTGATAAGCTCTTTGATTATCTCCAGCAAACTCAATGTCAAGTCAAAGTGTTGGCTGGAGAAAGTGTCAGTTTCTAAATATTTCTCTGACAAAACAGAATGGAACTTACTTGGCACATCATAATTTAAACAGGTTTACATCTCACTATATCTCCTAATTTGAAGATTAAACCCAAATATTATTGGCTATAGATAATCTATAGCTTGGGTGTGAACTATATGCCACAGAAAAAGTATATTTTGGTTTTCTTTTTTTATGGAATATGTTTAAGGAAATTTCAGGAAAATTAATTTAAGGAAATTATATTTTAAGAAATAAAGCAATGCAAGGGAACAGTGCAATCTTTCCCCCCCACCCCCCGAAAAACCCCTAGCAAAACCGAAACACACATGCACACCTATACAGAACAAAAGAGCAAATAAACTTCAGTTGCTCCTGAGAAAAACCCTGGTAAGGCTTCCTACCCTGTTTTACTGCCTCGATAGGATTTTAAAAATGTTTAAAATGCCTGCCAAGGTTGTTTGCTTCTTGAGTTGCAATTTTGCCATTAGCTGCACACCCACAGCATGTAGGTCACAAGAATCGGAAATTATGATTTCTTTACGATAACTTGCTGGTTTGCTTCGGAGGTGCTTAGGAGAAATCTTTTAAACAGAAGGAAAGGACTCAGTAAAATGTTTGTTCCCTTTTATGAATAAAGAAAGTACATGGGGATTGCAAAGAAATACTGAGATTCTTTTAGATAAATGGTGAACATCACATGAAATAAATAGAATGGATTAGCCTACTTTTGATATATTTAGCTTGATTTTTTTTTTTTCAGCAGCTTAAATTCCTCTTTAAAAAAGAAAAGGCAGCTAGGGTCAATTATCAGATATTAACTATAATTTGTAAGCAAAACAAACCGATTCAAGTTGTGGTTTTGTACACAGGCCTCTGAAATCTCACCCTCTAACCTTTACATGGATTTTCAACTCAGTGGTGCATAATAAGTACAGCCTCCACTTAATGAAGCTGGATCTTTATATTTTTAACACTCATTTGGAAAACCAATTAACTCTGGCTCTATTGAACAACTTGAACGGGAAATAAATCAAGTGTTAAAACACTGGTGAAGAGCCAGACTTTCTGTAATTAGAGTACTGATGTGCCCGAGGCTGACTATGTGGTGTGCAGCATTATAGATTGACAACTTCAACTGTCCGAAGCAATTAAAATTGTATATGTTACCCTTGTTACACATACTAGCATCCAGCAAAACCACTGTATCATATTTATCCTTTGAATTTGGGTTCAAGTTCTTTATGATTTCTAAGCATAATATCCCTTCTTCAATCTAGAAAACTAAAGCAGTTCTTTGGTTTTGAATTACATTCAACTTGATTATTCTGTAGGAGATGTACAGTCTGTTAGGTGGGAGACCACATAAACTACCTAGACAACATTAACAGGTTCACTGATCACATGCAACATTTTCAAAGAAATTGGAATTTATTATGGCAAGCCTTACAATATATTTGCTATAACTTTCTTTGCTCTTCCATATTACTTGCATGTATAAAGGAAAGGACTTTATTCAGTCTCAGGAATCAAAATCAGTCATAGCATTCAGTGTTTCTCCAGATGTTTAGTATTACCTCTAGACTTTCATTACTTGGCCCATTCCTGCCTAAAAAAAAAAGCAGATGTGGGAATAAAGTAGAACACCTACTCTTATCATGACTATCTGTTCCCATTGATTGTCAGGGATTCTGATTTGGCGTAGTTGGTAGTCTGAGTCATTCATCTGTTCCTGGATCTTAGACAAAAATATATATATGAATAAGATAAGTGTCTATAATGACAAGGGTCTAAATACAATCCTTATACAAACCTTAATAATTTAAACATGAAGCAGTTACCATAACTTACATACTTACTACCTCCCCAACAATGTTTCTTAGTGTGCACATATTTCATCCTTAATACTAGCTAGAAATGTTAGTTAAAGAAAATATGGGTAATTTCTGTTAATAAATTCTAAGTAAAAAGCCACATGACCTTCAAGTTCTGTTCTGGAGAAACATCTCACAATGACAATAGAGTACTTCCACAAAATATTTCAAGCACTGGAGTTAAAATCCTTTCATAAGCAACTGAAGGATCCATTATAAATAAAATTCCTTACAAATTCCAGTTCAGGCTTGCGGTGACTGCTATGATTTGAGATAAATGTGAGAAATCTGTGAGTCTGTACATGGTGTGAGAGTACTTGATAGCATGAAGCTCCGACTCAAGGGCCATTACCATGCTGTTGTACTGTTCTGAGGAGCTGGGTGGCTGGGTTCCAACCAGTAGTTTCCAAGGGAAAAAGTCAAGTTATCCGTCAGCCTTAGCAGTGAACTGTGGAAATGGAGGATAAGTCCCTGCCCCTAGACCGAGGCTGGATTAAATACATCTGGATCATTCCTGAGATTTCTGTCTAATTATATCTTGGCTAAACTCTACACCAGAATTTTGAAAAAAAACCAACCCTGACCTGGAAAATGGGTTCTTTAAAGAGTGGTTACAAGCACTTCTGATAAATTTATCAGGTATGGTACTCTATGGCAGGAAGATAATAAACAGAACACTTACATTAAAGAAATGTAATTAGAAGCCCATTTGATGCAAGCCCAGTAAGCTTCGGAGTACATTGCAAATGAAAACATAATTAAAGTTTTGAAAATGAGCAGAAGAAGAATAAACACAACAAAGGTTTATGACATATACTACACTGCTGTAGTAAAGATCTACAGTAGGTCAACTAAGACACCCCTTCCACTGCAATGTTTCAGGTATAAGCAACTAAATGTACCGGTTACATCTGGTTCACTTTCTCAATAGTTTCCGAGCAATTACTGGTGCTATACGCCTACCAAAGCTTATGGTTGGTTGTTTTTAATAGATCTGGCACAATGCAGAGCAGCTTTGAAATAATCTTAACTTTGGTTACTGAAAATGAATGAACAAGGCTGTTTCCCTGCTTATATCCTCCCTCAGGGGTTGAAGAAGCCAGATGGTCTAGGGACACTTGCTGGGAAACTCTCAACAGACCAAGGTATCAAATTATTTTTTAGAGCCTGCTACGATGCCTGTGTGGGTAAATATAGCCAATCTGATATCAAATCTATTGAAGGCACTGCTATATATTTAAGATCTAGCATTGAAAAGTAAAGACTTTTCAGTACATGATAGAATCTTCTCTGTCTTGTAGCTAGGTGCACCTCACATGAATAAATTCAACTGAGTCCTAAACAGTAAACCCTCCTTCTGACCACACATCACACATACCTATTGAAAGCTGAAAATACTGTATTAGTTGTTGGTGAATAGAGGACAAAATCAGAAATCCATCAGAAATGGAAACAGAACCTTCAAACACTGCAATTATTAACATGAAAAACTATTAATAGAAAGTAAGAAACTTGCATAATAGAATAAGAATTTGTGAGAAGACTGAACAAATATACATAATTAAGAGAAGAGGCAAAAGTAGCAGTATATGCAAAAAGCCTTTTTGCAGGCATAAATAATTTCAGATTCTTCTTCTAGTACTTTACTGAAACAATCAAAGTAAGGTTTGATTCCACTTTTCACAGTCTATAGCTGAACATCATACACATACATACATGACATAGATGTTCCATAAATGGCTGTTTTGACTATGGGCATCAGAATATTTTTTCATTCTGTTTATAATTTATTTTATTTCAAGCGTTTTTTTTCCTAAGCACAGAAAAATCGTTGTTCCATGAACTGTGTTTTTTTTTTTAATTCATTGTCGACATATTTTTTATTCTCTCGCTGGCTTTTATAATTGAATTTTCTCCACGTTCTCTGCATGCTAAATGATTACAGCACACAGGTGTAAATATTTTTGGCACTCCCTTATGAAATTTTGCTTTAGTAGGAGACTATATACATTTTCTGACAGTTTAGCTTATTTTGAACTCACTTTGTTCACAGAATTCAAAATAAGTTAAACTTAAATGAGTTCCGAGTATCACTTGCTTTCTCAATATTCAAAAAGTCAGTCTCCAAAAATATCTCAACTCTCTGCAAGTAAATTAAAAAAAAGTTAATTGTGATAATTTGGCTAACATTCCCACTGATGCAAATAAAACTGACAATTTCACAGGCTTTTTGTATCTGATATTCATACTGGTTTAATTTTTAAGTTCTGTTGCAGGCTAAGTTTGTGTATTATTTTCTTAAGGAGCAACTATATAATCTCTGAGGATTTTATTTGCTTCATTCCTAGATTTAACACAAATTTAAAATTTATCCTTTGGACTGCATTTTTGCATTTATTGAAATAATTAAAAATAAAAATCTGTATCTCATTTTCATCCTTCAGTGCAGTTTCTGTTCTGAGACAGCAAAAATAATGATAAGATGTTCATTATTATTTAGTAGCTCATGTATGGACAAAAATTGAATTAGTGCCTGTACATTACCAAGAAATAACTGAAAAATCAACTTATTTTGTATGCCCTTGGACTCACAATTTCAAGTGCAATCATTAACACTAAAATATTTTTTTTAGACTCTGACTCATTATATGTTTAATCAAGATCTCTGTTCCACTGAAAGACGTTTCAGTTCCCCTATTCTTATTTTTTAACTTTTCATTCTTGGTTATTGAAATTCATAGATTTTACTTTTGACAAAGGCCCAGAATCTTTCCACTTAGTTTTCGGTATGTGACTGAGATACTTCGTTTGACAGGACTGTTGCTTTACATTTCTTATACTGTTAACTGAAAAAAAAAAAAAAAAAAGGCATTTTCATAGATAATTTGGCCGTGTAAGATCTGAATTGCCCTTTGGCGGAGTTCCTAGGGAAACACATCTGATAAAACAACATCTATTAATCTACAAGATGGGTTCAGACATGTTGGAAAAATCATACTCACAAGAACAATTATCAACAATCATTATCAAAATAGAAAGAATCAATAAAAGCCACAGGGCTTTATCCTTGGCCCAGTGCTATTTCATATTATTTTGATTACTTGAGTGGAGTTATTAAATATATAGTTGCATAGATAATTCAAGATGAAATGGTAATGCAAATATGTTGGAAATTCACATTTATAACTTGAAAGATCTTGATATATTGCGCATAATGTTTAAAATTTGTTTTCTAAAGCATACCTGTGCACTTCAGGTTTCCGTAATAATATTTGGTTAAATAAAAGATTACAAACATTAGCTGCCATCTTAACCAGTTCAAACTTCATTTCTCTCAGAAGTCTTTTATCACAGTTACTATTTTTATCTTCCCTCCTATTGTATGTGTATGCACTACTTTATTGTCTTTTTAAAGAAGAGAAGTAAACTCTTGAAAATGGCTGTAATGTCAGATGTGGAGAACGCCACTACAAATAGTATGACTCAGAGGAAGAAAAGGAGGGAAAGGAGTAAGAAATAGAAGTAGCTGTGTCATGAAAAATTCAATATAAAAAAATATGCTCTTAGAAGTAAAGATGAGACATTTCCGATTAATATGAGAGTACACAGAGAGAGGGAAAGGATTCAAGGAGTGGAATGACATTGTTGAAGATGCTGGAATATTTATTAAAAGGATTAGCACAGCAAATCCAATTTCAGCTCATACCATATTGCTGAATGAATTAACACCATGTAGCAAAAATACATTATCCATAACATCTGATGCAGAAAATTATTAATTCAATTCAGATTTGGTATACTAGTGGGGAAAGCTGATTTAAAATAAAGAATAACTTATGAATCCGTGTTTTAAGTCAGGTTTTGCCATCTTTCTTCAGTGTATGTGAAAATGACTGGATCTTCTATCAGAATTTACACCTCTCTCTTCATGATCAAAAACGTGAAGAACTACAAAAATATATATAAAAAATCCCCCTTCGCTCTTCTACAAAAAACTGTAGATGCATTGAAATTACAACAGAAGGGGTGGGAAAGATACATAAATCTCAGCTGAAGCAATTTCAACACATTTTTATGAGATGGCTAGATTTCACAAAAATGGCTGTAACATACTAAAGAAGAAAGGGAGCAAGTAAAATTCGAAAGATGAGATAGGCAAGGAAAAGGAAAGAAGGGGAAGTATAAAGAAGTGTCAGTAGAAAAGAAGAGAATGAATGAACAAATGGTATAATTAATATTTACTTTTATTCTTCTAGAACTTCAGATTCATATTTGAGATACCTGGGATAGCTCAAACCTTATAATATATAGTGCAACATAAATTAGAGCATGACCTTCTTCCTACCCAAGAGAATGGCACTAAAAAGAAGTATTTTTTTCTTTAATATGAAACCAGAAATGTGTAAGTTGAAGAACAGACAATATTTCCTCTCCATGAGGGCCATCAGGCAATAGGTTGATGCATCAAGGGAAATAAATGAAGCCCCATCACTTAGTGGTATTTTAAAGAGCTAATCAGATACAGCACTTGAGCTACTGAAGTAGATTATAATTTTGTCTGAATAGGGAGGTCTAGAGCAAATGACTAAAAAAAAGCTTTCTTAAATTTTATTCAATAGTGGTGATGGATAGGATTTTGGTTTATATACCTAGATTGTTCACTCGACCCACCGCACCCCCCTGTGAAAATAGGTTAGTGCTTGTTAGAATCACTGAAGAGAATCAACTTTTGGACTACGCCAAGTGGATAAAGGCGTAGGGATGGATTGGGACATACCTATCCTCTCCCACCAGCGCCTTGTGGAGGCCAGGGAGGCGGAACGAGTGTGTGCCTGCAGGCAGAAGGGCCTCTGAGAGCTTGTTCAGCAACTCAGATCTCATCACAAGAGCCTGCCCACAAGTCATCTGTCCCTAACCATCCCTGTGCAGCATTAATGGCGTCAAGAGAGCTTCTGCAAACAAAAAAGACATGGAAGGTCATTCCTAAGTATGCGTATCAATAAGGAGCACAAAGGATGTATTTGTAGTGATTTTTCAAACTCTTCCACTGAATTCTAGAGTCATACATAATTTAAAATAAACAATATTAGATGCCAACTGAGAGGTTTATATCAAAAGGCAATTTCTTTCACAGACTTAGGCCAATAAGTATTTTTTAAAATGAATCACCTTTTCTTTACCACAGCGTATAAAATACACTTAGAATTCATGATTATATTTAGTAATTATATTTCATTACAAAATCAGTAACGGCCCTATTTCTCAAGGTTGTAGCAGCACTACCATTCACAACGCTGACATGATGTTCTGTAAAAGTGCCTTTCACAAACAATGACCCTTTATTGAGTTATTTAGTGATAAGTTATTTTACTGTCTTCTGAATATTCAGTTGTTACACTTTAAGTGGATTTTTAAAAATCCACTGAAACACATTTGAAGAAATGAAAGCATTCCCAGAGAACTGCACCAGACAGCTTCAGGATTGTGTCACAGAACATATGGAAGGTGGGGTTAGGATGTTTGTGTTTGATACCATGGAAATTACTTTGGATGCTGTAGTTAACAACACATTAGGAGCAATTCCTGTACTCTGTGTTTCCTGAGAAACAGAACTAAGGTGAAAAACATCAAAAAACATTTCTTGAAGGAAAACAAAAAAATTCTCTTAAAGTGATGAGGAAAAAAGAAGAGCTACTAGGGAGGAGTTTCCTTGAAAAACTCAAATCGTCCGGGCTGGAGGAATTCTGCTTACAGAATCACAGTATGTCAGGGGTTAGAAGGGACCTCTGGAGATCATCTAGTCCAACACCCCTGCCAGAGCAGGGTCACCTACAGCAGGTTGCACAGGGAACGCGTCCAGGAGGGTTTTGAATGTCTCCAGAGTTGGAGACTCCACCACCTCTCTGGGCAGCCTGTTCCAGGGCTCTGCCACCCTCAAAGTAAAGAAGTTCCTCCTCATGTTTAGGTGGAACTTCCTATGCTCAAGTTTGTGCCCATTACCTCTTGTCCTGTCCCCGGGCACCACTGAAAAGAGCCTGGCCCCATCCTCCTGACACCCACCCTTTAAGTATTTATAAGTGTTGATAAGATCCCCCCTCAGTTGTCTTTTTTCCAGACTGAAGAGACCCAAATCCCTCAGTCTTTCTTCATAAGAGAAGTGTTTGAGTCCCCTAATCACCCTTGTAGCCCTTACATTGAGTGACACTGTCCTTGAGGACGCATGTGCTGGCACCTTCCTCAGTCATTGTAGTACTCAGGTCCTCTGAGGGAGGGAGGTCATTTATGCGCCCGAGGAGCCACAGCTCTCCTCTGTAGTCATCTTTGATGAAGAAGGTTAATGTTGCCTTTTCATAAGCAACCAGAAGAAGTACATTCAAAGCCTGACTTTCCAAAATAGCCTATCGCTAATTAAAAAAAGAGGGTTATCAAGATAGTTGGCACATGGGCAGTACGATTAATAGTGAAAATGCCCACATGGTGAAAGAAATTCCAGACACTAAATAGATCTGATAGCTGGTATTTGGAATGTATCACTACAAATGCAAAGTCATGAAAATGATTATCACAGTCATGCAAAGTTCAAGGGAGTACAGGCGCAGTCATAAACACTAACAGCACTTTCTATAGGACTATCCTGGTGAAAGACACTTATAATTTCACAAGCAAACACAAGCTTTTCCAATGTTCCTAAAGTCTTAGAATTAATTCTGACCAATGAAAATGACAGCAAGAACAGTGGAGAGACATCTAAAACCATGTGAAAGATGTTAACTTCATTGCAAGTAGCTAGATTGAGATTACTTACCTCTGAGTATTAATATCTCCTGTCAGCTTTGAAGTTGTGGTAATTTTATGACTTAGCTAACTTTCAAATATTGTGTTTATCTACACTGCTCAAAGACATTGGATAAAAATAAACAAATTTACAGCCTGGAGGAGAAACTCTGTCCAGTAATAAATAAAACATTTTCAGCTCTACATATCCTTAACCTCATGATTAACCTCTATCTTGAGAAAAAAGTATTACTCAAATGCAAACAAGATCATTTTTATTATTCAGTAATATAAAAATCACAAAGATATTTGTAAGAAAGCCGCTAATTAAGTCTACCGTCTACATAAAATCAAGCTTGTTATCATTCAGTGTTGAAGCTAATTTCATGAGTTATAGTCAGAATGGAAAACTACTGGTTGGAAAACTATTTATTTTCAGAAACACATAAACATATCAAATGATTAAATACACACAAATGCAGTACATTTATTAAATTAAATTGTATCATATTAATGTGTGTATAATCAACTGGAGAGCATACATTTCCAAGTCTTTCCAAATAACATAAATTAAACAAAAATGAGAGGGGGGAGGGGGTGTGTGTAAGGAATAGACTATTAAGATCATAGAAAAAACACAATTACCTTTGATTTTAGTGACAGGTTTTCCTGCATGGCAACTTGGAGCCTGCATGCAACTGTGTCAAGTATATTCATGACCCTTAATCACAAAAGATTTTGTGGATCTACAGAATATTTCACAAATTGGCTTTTGTTTTATATATGTTAGGGTCAACTGGATATTTGCTTAAAAAAGGAAATTAAATAAGATTAAATCCTATTACATAAACCTTGCTTGCTTTATAATGCCTTATTATGTAAGGGTAAATAGGATTTATGCTAATCCACAAATTTATACCATTAATCCTATTTTACAGTGCATTTATTTCTGAATTTTTTTTCTATTAAACACTATGGTCCTTCCAACATTTTCTGAGTACTAGACATTCAAGTAATAAAATAGCAAGGATGATTGCTTGGATTAAACATCTTGCTCGATCTATACAATTACAATTTGTATGGTCATTACCTGACACTAGAATGAGTGATGAGCATTTGACAAAGACATGGCAATTTGTTAGCATTGCCTGCTGGCCTGAGTGACACTTTTATATTACCTCCATTTTTCGTCCTGGTCTTTTCAAAGCTTTGGTTTCTGATTAAATTCTAGGACAGCCAGTTGCTGCAGCCTCTAAAATATACTTTTGAAATAGCTTTGATAATGCTGTGTCATTCAAATATTCTGGCACATTCTTTTCTACATACTGTATGCTCCACTCTTTACCTTCCACCCCTCTGTTCACAAATCACTGTCACTAATAATGTTGCACAGCAATCAAAGGGCTGCTTATTTGCACAGCACATGGTCACTAGCTGTAAGCTACCATCGAAATACAAATCAAACTAAACACAAGCATACAGTCTTCTAACAGTAATCATTCAGGATTCTTGGACAAGGCAGCTATTAATGATACAGAAAGCGTCTACAAGGGCAGGTGCAACACCAAACATTTTGGTCTGAAATTGCCCTGTATCCTAGAAATCCCTTCGATGTAATACAGCCTGCATTGTAGCTGCGTACATCCCAGACTTTGCCCGTCCTTAAGGAATAGTCTGCGGAGCCTGGCTACCATGCACATACACACCCACCTACACGCACTTTCCTGAGGTGTGTGGTTGCTGTTTCAGAAGTACTAATTTTTCCATAGTTGCACAGCCATACACTATGCAATGCAACATGTTCTTATTTTTCCTGGGGGCAGCGAACTCACCTCTGATCGCAAGTATAAGAGCTTGATCAACATTAGTATATCATAGAATCACAGAATGGTTCAGGTTGGAAGGGACCTTAAAGATCATGTAGTTCCAACCCCCCTGCCATGGGCAGGGACACCTCCCACCAGACCAGGCTGCTCAAAGCCCCATCCAGCCTGGCCTTGAACACTTCCAGGGATGGGGCATCCACAACTTCTCTGGGCAACCTGTTCCAGTGCCTCACGACCCTCACAGTAAAGAATTTCTTCTTGATATCCAATCGAAATCTACCCTCTTTCAGTTTGAAGCTGTTACCCTGCGTCCTATCAATACACTCCCTGATAAACAGTCCCTCCCCATCTTTCCTGTAGGCCCCCTTTAGGAACTGAAAGGCTGCTATAAGGTCTCCCTGCAACCTTCCCTTCTCCAGGCTGAACAACCCCAAGTCTCTCAGCGTGTCCTCATAGCATAGGTGTTCCAGACCTATCAGTTACCCCAAAGCCAGCCACACTGATGCAATCCTGTTCCTTTCCATGGAGTTTCCTTCACTTCACACTGGTGCACAAAGGATTAAAAGCAAGCATCACCTGCCATCTCTGTGGCCACTTCTCCAAGCCCTTCCTAATGCTTCCTCTGCACAACTGCTTCTGCATCTCAACATTTGCTTTTGATGTGCTTTCAAGATGGATCTTCAGATTATAAATATATCACAAAGTACCCAGTGGCATTATGTCCTTCCTAAGATAGACAGATTGAGGCTTTAACAGAATGGAAAACCTTCAAGGAAATCTAGGCATTGTAAAGAAAAAGGTGATGCCAACAGTAA
Organism: Rynchops niger; assembly: GCA_013400035.1. Classification (NCBI taxonomy): domain Eukaryota; kingdom Metazoa; phylum Chordata; class Aves; order Charadriiformes; family Laridae; genus Rynchops; species Rynchops niger. The sequence goes on from VXBH01003978.1 coordinate 329,719, forward strand.
CCTCTTATAATTCGTTTATGGCCCTTTTCATTACTTTTCTCACAATATATTTTTATTAATGAAAATGTCTTAGCTTGCCAAACTTAATACATTACTAAAGCTTTACTTCATGATTATTTCCATGGATTTTAGTGACATCATGCATGAAGTAACATTATGAGAACATCAGCATCTGGCCCATAGCTTTTTAGTATGGAGTAACCCCTTAAAACCAAACTCATCAGGAAAAATGAATCCTCTGATTTTACTAATCTATTTTGTACTAGTATTGTTTTTTAATGCATGAAATAATTTTCACATTTTATCTGTTAATAAAATCTATAGGTGCTTCTTTTATTACAATGATACATGACTTGTATTTCAGTCTGTCTTTTTTGGCTTTAGTATAAAACAAAGGAGAATTGCTAATGAAGCCTTTTTTTCCTAATATATAAGCATTAACATATGTTCAGCTCGAAGTAAATGCATCAAATTCTTGTAGTTCAAATCAAGCTCCTACATATATACATTTAAATAAGATAGTGCGGAGGTATAGATTTTTTTTACATTATATAATAAGATATTTTTATTATAGGTTATACCATTGTCATAATTGGGACTCCAACTTGGACTTATGATAGTTGTATTCATCTTAGACTAATAGTTAAAAATTACAATCTGTTTTCTTTTTTAGTTTGTTTCATTATAAAAAATACACAACCCCAAAATAACTTTAGTTTATAGTCATCTCATAGTGAACTTAATGATTAATTGTCTGTTGCACTGTAAAGATCATAATCATTACAAGGAAAAGGAAGAAATGCTAAACTACATCTCCTGTTTAGAAAGATTCTTATATATGAGTTATTCATTGAAAACTAAACCCCATAAATAATTTCAGATGTAATAGTTATTCCTTTTAAAATATACTGTTCAGCATGTAGTATGTCTAGTGCTAACAATGCTTTGCCAAACATATAAACAAGGTGTGAAATATGCACAAAAATACTGCAGACAGACATCATCTATGTCAGTAATGAAGATGCTGGGGTATACGGAGACCATGATGATGAGAAATACCTCTTTAATGAAAGAAAGATTTTTTTGACAGAGATTTCAAGTATGATGGGTTGAACATTCAGTAGAATCTTTACATTAATTCATAGTAATTGTCGAGATTGTCCTGGCAATACATTAATTTTCTATTTTTATATTTGTGAAATGTTCATCAGTAGTTTGTGTTATAACTGAGACTCATTCACCACTTTTTCCTCCCCTATCCTGTAACAGCTACCTTGGTACAAATAACCAACACAGTGGTAAAATGATAACACAGAGAAAAAAAGAGCATATTGCCTTCAGTGATGATAAAATTTTACTGCAGAATTGTGCCCTTCTAACTTCTGACAGTTTGCAATGACTGTATGGACCACTCTCAGCTATGTTCTCCTCAGGACTCAAGAGGCAGCAGAAGATGGCCCTTAGATGTAATCTTTACAGAGCATAAAACTGGACACTGCTCCAGTCTCCTCACTACAGCAGAGCTGGATTTCAGCTCTGTGCTGGGTCTGTTAAAGTAAAGGACCTCCTCCGTCATGGACCCTGTTTTGGTCAGTGACATGAAATAGATCTTGTGTGCAGCTTGGGTATATCTAAATTAGTGATCTAAAGTGCCTGGGTGGTTCTTCTTAGGTGTGAATTTACCTTGCCTCTATATTCAGTGTCTTCTGGTGGTACTGAAGCAGTAATGTAGACATGGCTCATTGTGGCAGCTCATTTTGTGCTCCTGCTTTGTTAGAGCAAGTTCCTGCAGAATATGACGTTTTTCTTTATTTTTCCTTCAGTAAAAAGTCACTCATATATATATAGAGATAGGTAGGTAGATAGATAGATAGATAGATAGATAGATAGATAGATAGATAGATAGATTTTAACAAGGATACAACGTGAATTAATTCAGCCTTGTAGTAAATCTGTAAAAGATCATACTCGTACTTTGATTTGTATCACTTTTGAGATTGAATGTCCCAGAAAGTCTTCTTCTAGCCCAGTCGGGTCAGTGGGAAGCTTCTCCATTCACACAGCTACTCTTTCGTGATCTTCAGAGACAACTACTCTTCTTAGATGACTTTATAGAGGGTTTATATTTTTAGGAAGGCTAGACCAAGTGGCAGGACTCGGCACCCGTATTTCAGGCTCATTACAGTTTTGTTAGGTACCATCTAAGCCTAACTCAATGATTTATCTTTTGTTCTTTGCATCAGATTCAGTGATAAGGAGTCATCGTATTATCATCTGCTACACAGCTGACTGAAATTGATGCTGACGTGAAATCCTTCTTTCCAAAGGTAAGAGAACTATTTAACCTTTACTTATCACTGTCTGTGTACTTGGTCTCAGCAAACTCAAGGGGAAGAAGATGAGTAAGTCTGCAAACAGAAACTAATTTTTACCATCCTCCTTGGAACTTTAAATCTGGAAATGTCATTTCAAAGACACTAATAATTTGTTACTAACTGGAGTTCATAGTTACATAGGGGGAGAAAAGTAGTTGAATATACAAACATCAACACTTTGACTTCTTGCCCATGCTAATATTATTGTTTTAATTTGCAGCAGCCATTATTCGACCAGTACGTTTCTACATGCGTTCTTATTTTTGACATATTTCAGTATTGCAGCTCTTGATCTTGTAAAACAGACTAATATAAAGCAGTGATTTAGTTTCATTACTGGCAACATCTCAGTGCGTATTTCCCAGGACTCTACTATATCACACTATACATTACCTCAGTTGACAGCTTTGGGGTTGTATTTTATTAAAATGTTAAAATACCAGCAATTTCTCTTTTAACTATAAAGTACCTTGTATGTACAGACAAAAGTGGTCCCTGTAGAAAATGTATTCTTTGTGGAGAAAACCCACAGTTTAACATTTTCTTCACATCATTTTTCCAACAGAAGATGGCTTTCCTTTAAAAAAAAAACAACAACCCCCCCCCCCCCCAATCTAATAAGAACTAGAATATAACTCTATTTACTTATGTGTGGCAATTTATATACTGCCAAGAAAATACAGTCTGCTTAAAACTACTAAATGTTGCAAAAAACATCAACTTTCAGTAGTTGTTACTGTCCCCAAGGACTGGGGATGGTCCTCCATAATGCTGTAGCATATAAGAGAGTTCCCCTTCCTGAGAAGTAGGCCATTTGGACAATTAATAAACACACAAGAGAATTTAATTTACTTACACACCTAATAAGAAATCTAGAATCCATATATAGTCAATAGAGACAGTGGTTTTGAAGATTGGTTTTGGTTATTTGTTTCAAAACCACAACCGGATGAGCATTATGAAAAAAAAAAAATATGCAGCATAAGACTGTTTTCACCTCTGAAAAAGGTTAATTTTATGCAACTGTTACAAACAGTCTCAGTTCTCTTTCCTGAATTTTGCTGTGATAAATCCCTGCCTTCACTGGATTTACTCCACATTTATAACACTGTAAGAACAGAGTTCAGACTCCAGATGTTTATTTCATTGGCAAAGAATCCTCCATCACTGCTCTATGCTCTATCACATTATGTTAAGTAAAAGTCAATATATCTATCAGCTATGATAACTGGGAAGCTTAGACCACTGCAAACAATTGTTTTCGTATATCTATGAATTGTTACAGATGTATTGTCTGTAAGGCATGTCTGCTGCCGTGAAATGTCAAAAGGCAGCAATTTCTCTTTTATGAAGAAAATATAATATATATAAGATCACAAAGTGGCCTCCACAAAAACGTGTTTGGACCAAAAAACATGCTTTGTATGCTTCTTTAATGGTGCTCTTCCCACAGAGAAGTCCTTCCCTTATTTTAGCCTGCTCATTTTTTGGCATGGAGACTTCAAGACTGTAAATGTTCTGAGATGAAGAGTCTTATATTACACATAACTGTACTCTAAGTGTATCACAAGGGATTTCTGTAGTCCTTGCATACTACTGAAACATAAAACTATTTTTAATCAATGTCAATGACAACTTGGCTTTTCCAAATATCTACGTACATAAGTGAGATTTTTGCCAGAAATTATGTAGTAGAAGGGCTATATGCTGCAAAAAATAGGGTGCTTTGACTAATAATACTGACCTCTAAATATCAGAGTGGAACAAATGTAAGTTTTTGATCAAAAGATTTTGCATAGTCTTTGTACAAAATGACAAGTGTACCTGGTCCTTCATCACCACTTCCAAGTGCCCCTGACATGAGATTAGTATTCCCTAGCCTGTAAATTTCTTTATTTTTTCTTTTATAGCAACAGACCTGTTCCAACAGCTTCCTGATGTCGTTTAAGGTTTTTTGAAAACATGACTCATCGCATTTGTAAATGCCTTCGGTTACTAACACTTTGAAGACATTTAGGATTACACTTGCTTTGAAGCACCAGTCTGCATAACTGCCTCTTTAGATACTCAAGTCTAAAATTCAAATTCTCAAAATTGCCTTTACCACATACCACCTAAGCCAGAAACATGTAAGTTTTTAATCAATAAAATTCTTCGGATATCTGAAAATCAGTTGCCGGGTGTAGCCAGAATTGTCTTAATGTTACCTTCCTGATATGATGAACTCCAGGCCCTACCTACAAAGCAAATCCTTTACGGTTTGAAAGGTCTCAGGTCTTCCTTACCATCACTGTCTCTGCACTGAAGATTATTGGTATAGTGATATCAATGTGCGATATTATTTGGTTATTTAGTTGTGTGTATTTGTAGTACTAAAGGTTGGCACTATCTATCTAGAAGAGGCTGGACATACAGTATTCTGCTTCACAGTTTCCCACTGCAGATACAACCTCTCAGTTACAGCATGGATCATTTAAAACTCCTAGCACTAAACTGCAGACTCACTATAGTAGCATTTATTAAAAAACATGCTCATTTGGAGCAGTAATTGTTCTGCTACCAGGGCACAACCCTTCATAACATCCCTTTAACAGTTTTTTTATGAAGATAGAACTTTAATTTTTCCAGTAGCTACAAAGTGTAATGCATGAGTACCTTTCCTCATTTGTTTTTCATCATGTATCGCTACCCAGAGGCAATCATTAGCTAATTTGCTGATTTACGGTTGCAGTTTATGAGCTTTAAACAATGCTAAGCCATTATGGTTCCATTCTTAGTGCTATGAGAGGAAAATAACTGTCCTTTTACTCTAAGCTGCATGAAAAAGTCTCTCAACCTATGTGCTTCTGGCTTCTCTCACATCTAAAACTGCTATTATATTGCCTTCCTTGCTAGAATTAACCCTAAATGGTGTTTAGTTTGCGGCTTCCTCCTAAACTGCAGAGAATGCTTTGCCACCTATCACAATGCAAAGATGCAAAATGAGTTTATCAAAGGAAGTAACAGCTATTGCTTACCCAGTTTCCTAGTGAAACCCATGCTGAAAAGTTACTGCTGGTTATTTTGGTTGGGTTTTCCTTAGCTGCCCGAGACATCTTTTTTTAGAATATTTTAAAATGCAAGCAAATGAATTAAAGCTTAGCATGTCTGTTTAATTGCCCTAATAAGTACTGATAGGTAATGTGACAAAATGCTCCTCTGCATGCTAGCAAAGCAGCACAGGGAGGTGATGGCAGGGGGGGCAGCCCAGATACCACTCTGCCCAGCTCCTCCAGTCACAGGAAGGAGCATCCATCACCAGCTAGTGGTGGACTGTGTGTTTGTTACTGGAGGGACTGTGTGTGTGTCTGTGTAGGTGTGTGCAAAGGACTCTGAGCATCTGGAGCTGCTCAGCATCTGGACCTGGAGCAGGGGCTTTTATGCCAGAGTGCCAGTAACTGGGGAGACTGGGATCCAGGGGCAGGTACTGGGCAGACTGTGTGTCTGAGGACAGCGCTGGGGGATTCACCCTGTACATACTTCCCACCAGCAGACCTTCATCCTTCTCATCCAGAGAAGGGAGCAGGATGAGGCCACTGGTGCTGCTCACTGGTTTGTGTTAGTCCTGAGTGTGCCTCTCGGCCTGTTCTTTATGGCTGGACATGTATATGTGAACACGTGCCCTGCATACAAGTGTTTGTATGTGTGCCTCCCGGGAATACATGCTAAGCCTCACTATTAGTCTGTCTTCGAATCTGGGTGATTCCAAGATGTTTTCTGCAAATATGCCGTGGGGCAGAACAGGGTCTCTGGCTGACAAGTGGTACTACAGGAAGGAGATCATTCTGTGGACAAGGCACTCTGGTTAAAATTAAAGCCTATTGTCTTCAATATCTTCCATGTATTGCCTCTAGAAAGACCTAAGAATGAATAAGGGCTTAGGGATTCTGATAAAGTTACCAAGCCTTTCTGTTGAAATGACTTAAAAATCTCTTAAACCTAATTTAAAATTTAATGCAATACATGTTTTTCTCAAAAACATCTGAGTGAACTGAAGTTCTGGAAACAGAGCAAACAATCAAACAAGAAAAAAACATCTGTCACCACAAGCTTTTGGTGCGATTTGAAAAACCGAAATTGGAATTTTATTTATAATCTAAAAAAAATGTATTAGGCATGTGTCATGAAGCTGTACCATCAGACAGCTAAATTTTACACTAAGTTACATAAAATCAACCTCTGCCTAGCTAACATCTTATAGTTACATGTATTTTAGCAGAATCAGTGAAAAAATAACAGATTAAATCTGCAGAGAAATATAAGGTGTTTAAGAATCTCAATCCTAACAAAAGTACCGAATGTCAATGCAACTGCAGTTCATTTTAAAAGTGCTCTGCGCTGGACTTCAACCCCAGGCAACCCCTGAGCAGCAGAACAAGGGTTGGGCTGACCTCAGATGACTTTACCATACTTTTAAGTAGGAGGGTAACAGCCAGTAAACCCAAGCACCGTTGCTGCTGGAGTGTGAGGGAGTGTGTTCTGTATTTCTACTTTGCTGGAGGACCAGTTAAGATACAGGTCTTACCCCTTCATAAAACAAAGATCTGTTCCACTGCTGCTAGATCACTATATTCAGTTCTTACAACCATGTTTCAAAAAGCACATGGAAAAGTGGTCGTAATTACACAAGAGGTCAGACAAGATGTTTGTAATGATCCCTATCTATGAACTTGTGAATTTTAACATATGTAATAAGTTCTCCGTCGACTCACATCAGTGTAAATATTCCTTTGCTTTGACCAAGTAGTTGCATATTTTCATTGCAGCATGCTAAATATTACTCCCACTCTAAATATTGCTCTGCATCATGTGATAAAGCACAGTGCCCATATAAGACCTGCTGGATCCTTGTTGTGTGTGTGAGAAGTCCCTAAATAGTCCCAAATTAACCCTCTGATCATGTGTACCAGGTGATCTGTCCTTAGTTGCTTAACAGGTGCTGAGCTCCATGTGCTCTGTTTTAATGTGATCCTTGATGATCTGCACAGATTCAGTGGGGACTGAAATGCACTGCCTAAACCAAGCCAAAACCCAGGGTTTCAGCCCCAGACAGACGGTAGTCTTCTTTGCAACCACTTTTACAAAACAGAGGAAAAATCTAAAGGCTTAAAGACATGAAAAGTTCTCTAGAGGTCCAGCCTCCAAAGCCTAATTTAAACCACTGCAAGCCAGATCTAAACCACTGTAGGACAATCCTACAATCACATACAGTCCTTTAATAAAACATGGGCACACGCTTATTTCTTTTGATCACTGATGAAAAAGTAGTAGGTACTCGACAAAAAGCTTGGTCTTGTGCAGATACAGTGGATGTGTTTTGAATAAGGGGGATTTTTCATTGCACATTCTTCATTTAAAGGCATTTGGTATAAAATTTAGGGACTTGAAAAATGAAGAGCTAAAATAAAATGAATGGAAATGCAATTTAAACTACAGTCTGGACATCTTCCAACTGTCTTACAGAACTTAAGGAAACAATGCAAATGCTCTGGAGAAGGGAAAACAGCGACCTGTAAATCTGTCCTATTGATGATGAGATACTGTAGTAAAGGAAATAATCTAAGCCAGTGCAAACTTTTACTTAAATTAGCAATAACGAAGCATACTGTCACAGCTTGCCTAGTTTCATATTTGGATAGTCCTGAAAAATGGCACCTTTCTGTGACAGCAATTTGTAGAATGACATTTCATCTAAGGCAGAGATTTATTTTGAGGCTTTTACATTTTGGTCTTACATTTAAAAAAAAAAAATCCCTGGACATTGAGTTAGGCATACTATTTGAAAATTAACAACCTTTTTAAAGATGACATTATTTGACATTTTTTTCAGAAGAAAAAAAATCATAGGAGAGTGAAGTATTGCTTTGGTCGCTGTTGTTACTGGCCAGGATCCTCTTCTGATTATCCCCTGTATCAAACAGCTCTCACATTTTCTGGAATGCCCCCCCGTGACATTATTTGTTTCCTTGTTAGTGACAGACTTTCTCAGGAATTACTCTGATATTACTGGTGTCATGATTCAGTCTCTGTGTACGATCCTAAGAATGTCATCTTTTCTTCACCTGCTAGTTTAAATAATCTTGAAACGTTAATTTCTTGCACAAGAAATGAACTGTGGACTTCCCTCACCATTTATAAGTGTTCCCTCCCTTCTGCAAAAATTTTACCTTCCTCCTTACACCTACACAAAACACATAACAAGAACCACCAATTCCTCAGTCCACCTCCTCCTGAAATTCTTCTAAGGCCAGTTTTCAATATAATCCTCTTTTCTCCAACAATAAAAATGTACTCCCTAAGACTTACTCTTGCAGATCATAGCACTGATGATATATGCACAAACTAGTCTTCATCTCAGCACATTCTAGCAGTTGGTACTTGCAACACATTACTGGCATCATTTTAACACATACTAGACCACTATCAAAAATGTGGACTGCCCGATATTACTTCAATGACTAAACACCTTCATGTGCACGCATACATATTTTTGGAGTATGAGTCACTACCTTCCTTAAATCCTGCAGGGGAAAATGCAGAACTTTGTTGTGAAGGATTTTGTTAAAGCTAAGTTATTTATTTCCTCCTATGCATGTGATTAGATGGTATTGTGAAAGGAAATATGAAGTCAGTAAAAAGTGTGAGGATGCCCGTATCTGACTCAGTAGCATACATTCAGATGAGGTTTAGAGCAATGCTGCTCCAACACTGCCACGGGGCTTCAGATGACTCAAAGCACAGGAAGAATAATCAACAGGCTCAAAGGCTCCAGAATTTAAATACATGCAAACACATCCAAATAGGATTTACAAGTTCAGCTCAAAATATTTAGTATTGCAAGGCAGTGTTAAAAGTGAGCCCAGCAGAACAGCAGGTAAGTTCCCACTTCTCATTCTCAAGGGCTACTTTATTCTGCTGCTCCCACAGCTGGTTGGTATAAGTCATTGGAAAACAGGGAGATACCAGTGGGAGTAAAGTGCTCCTTGAATTAAATGATGTTCAAAGGGCTAAATTGCACATAAAAGAACTGAATAAAATTGTACTTGTTCAAAGCATTTCAAAGGTGGTTTTTTTGGTTGCTTGCACGCCTAGGGATTTTATGTGATCACTAATACTAGAACTGTTTAGGAAGGAGGAAAATGCTCACAACCTTTCTTGTCATATCTTGATTCTTATTAAACTAGCTTTGTTTTATCCTTTAGATGCTTCCATTTGCATTTTTGTGTCTGTATTATAGCTTCGTAGAAGAAATTGAAGTAGTCCAGATAACAGTCACGCCACTTTGTTAAAACACATAAATGAAAATGTCATAAAACCCAGTAAGTTTCTGCCAGTTGCCTCCCACACTAGGGTCATAAATTGAACTTGGATATTAGTTTGAAGAACAAGGCAAAAAACATTTAACATCAAGATGCTTAGTGTTGGAAGTGGGAGGATGACATGCTTGGTCAGAGACTGCACATGAAGTTTTCAAAATGCTATAATAGACCAATAAATTCCACATGAATGTTTAGTACATAATGCATACATTTGGGACATTAAGCACAAAGGCCAGGAAATACGGCCAATTTGTGTGACAAGCAACAATGGATACTTTTCACATCAACAACCTTCAGAGAGTTGAAAACAACAACAAGGAAGCAGATTCATTCATTGCACTTCCTTGTACCACAGAAAAATATTTGAAGGTCAACCTGTATTACTAAGCCAGTTTTTCATAAACCTTTCTTTAGCCAGGCCTAAAAATTCAAAAGATAGAGGTTATAGATGGTACTACAGTTTGAGCCCAACAGAAATCAGTTTTTGATTAAACTGGTGTGTTTTGAGAAGGAACTAGAGTTGGCTATCCGAAATAGTCATACCCAGGTAAGTATAAGGGAATGGTTAGTCTGAACTGTTGCCTGGTGACAGAAGGTGAGCATCTCATTCATGTCACCATCATAAATTACAATCTCATAAAAGAAAGTATTTTTAAAATTTGCTGGGACATGGTAATTTTGGGAAAAAAATATTCCAAGGAAATAATCCATATGTTCTGAAGCTCAAAGAACAGTTATGTACTAATAATGTGAATGTATAGATCCTGGACAAAATACTGTCCTCAGTCCAAAGCATACATATCTCCAGAGGAAGAATTTAACTGTATTTCTAACATTACAAATTCATATCACACATAGTGTGAAGGTCTGTCTGTTTGTTTAATTTTTAAATTTTGAGAAAAATGAAATTTGGGATTTTGCTGGTCTTTAGTGATGTGACAAAGATGGAGAGAAAGACGTACAATCTCATCATGCATCATGGTTTCAATTTTTTAGTTGTGTAAGACCTGATCCTGCAAGGCATTGGCTGTTAGGAAATGTTCCCCAATGCATCACGTTGATTGAACCATTCGACTTTATATATTCCAGAAATACACTTTCAGAGGAATTGTGCTAGGTATCATCCATTATGAACAACGGACCAGTCTTGTTCAAATATAAGTATGTTTTACGGCATGCGTGCAGATGGCCAGCCCTGTCCTGAGCTTAAGCTAATGGGACAATGACGTGAGAAACTGCTGGACTTTGCAGACAACAGAAGGAGAAGAGAAGCTGGACAGTCCCACGTTGGCCTAGACTGACAAGGCAACAATGCAAGAAGACACTACCAGAAACCATGGAGAGTGAAAGGGAAGGAAAAAGGGGAAAAGAAGGGAAAATCAGTTATAACAATAAAATCACCTCTCTTCAGGCATGATTCTCCAACATCCTAAGTCCTTTGGCACCCACTGAATTTTATTTGGTATCGAAAGCATTCTCAGTATTTCAATGTCTGCTGTTTCTTATTTTTCTATACTCACACCATCCTCTACCATGAACTCTTCCGCTCCAATTTCTCCTCCACTCCATTACTTTGGTTCTCTTTTCTCCTCTTTATGAGCCACCCTTCTTCCTCAATATAAGCATAACAGGGTTTGTCGCTTTCCACTGTTCCAAATACTTCTGTCTTTCCTGAGAGTTCATTCCAAATACTTCTGTCTTTCCTTATTCTTCATTCCTTTATTTCAGCACCATCTCTACATTTTTCTCTGAAAATTCAAGTTTTCTGCCTTTTCTTGACTTCATCATCTGCTATCCTTATTGTACTTTTATTGCTCCCTCATATCTCTTCCCTTCTTGCTGCAAGTTCTCCTTCAGGTTCTTTGTGTCATCTAAACCCGATTCAGTACACGTATACCAATTCAAATCCAGAATAAAAAAGCTGGTCCACTGAATACTCAAGACGTATTCTAGCAATTTCCTTTTAGATGCTAGAAAATTGTCTGGAGGTTTATTTTAATCTTGCCGATTCTCTTTCAAAACACTTTAATTTTCAAAGAATGCATAATTTTTATGTATGCAAAACCAGTCTGAGATAGTCTTGCAACTGTACACTTCTTGAAATATCTGTTTGCTACAGTTTTAGGGAACAGAATATTTCTCAGGAAAAAACAGTGCTGCCTCCCAAGCCGGAAACAGTATCGCTTTCAGCATATGTCATTGCTTGCAAGATATAAATACTGCTCTTGTGAAATTAATCTGATGCACTGCATCTGTCATTTTTTTCCATTTGATTACACTGCAGAAAAGTTTATGCAATCCAATGTGATTTGATAATACTGCATAATAAGTCCGTACAGAATACTAAGTGTTTTGGGAGCAAGTGTTTCTCATATAAATGATCTTTATTCTCTGCCAGTTTTACAGAAACACACCAAAACGACTGATGAACAAACCACCTTCTTCTGTACGGTTTTCCTTTTAATGACTCATTTCGTGGGCTGTTGTGGTATTGAGTGAAACAGGAGGAGGCTGAAGTCCGGGGTAAATACTGAAGACTGGGACATCTTGATTTTGAATTCTAAATCTTATTCTTTATTGAAGACTTCACTCCCCAAGATCCAAGCCCAAATTCTCCAAAAGCCTAAATCTGCTTTTTAATATTTTGAGCAATATTTTCAATGTTCCTTTCCTTTCATTTATTTTCTACTCTATTATGCAATTTTTGCTAAAGACCTGACTTTCAAGTAAACTGAAAGCATTAAGTGTTGTACGGATTAAAGATGACTAACTTTTCTGTTAGGTTTCTGCTGCTTAATGAGTTGATCTTTGTGTATTTTCATACAGAAAAGCATGACTTTTTGCATCTAGCTGAGGCGCAACTGGGGGAAAACAGTTTGTGAAATAACTTCGGTGTTGACATTAACCTACGTCAGTTCTTTCATTTCAGTGCAAGAAGAGATAGGAATATTCAGAAGTTGGGACCATTATTAATTCACTACAGCTAGCTTTCCTTATTAATGATTTTGACTATAATCAGAGACTTTTGGAACCAGAAAAAGCCTTTGTTCAATTTAGATTTAAGATCTGTGAGAGTTCAGGGGATAGGGAGATTTGTCTTTAATTCAAAGCAAAAGCATAATTTAAAATACAGGAGTCAAGCAACTTTGGGCCCAGTGTTTGATGAACAGATTTCTTGAAGAGACTTTTTAAAAAAGTTATTTCCTAAGAGGCTTTTCAAAAACTAAAGACTAAAAGTCACATGCATAAGTTGGATTTACTTGTTTCGAGATGTTTGCAATTTCTTGGCTCTTTTGTATCAACTTTTCAACCAACCATCCTTCGAAAATGAGCTGCTTAAGGACCAGACCCTGATACATATCAATAGCAGTGAGCTTTCACTTGCCCTTCCTGCCCTCAGCCACCAGTCCACACTTTGTTAGAATGTACATATCTTGGCCCAGGCTTTGCTTTAATATATGTTTGCGAAGTGCCTATTATGCCGTATAAATAATGTGTGATAACTACAATATTAATTCTACAGGTTTGCATAAATAATCAAGAGGAACAAATATGAAAGGTTTATTTGTTTTTTGGGCTATTTTTCTTCTCATTGTAAGCTCCTTTGATACCAAGAGCTATTTGTAGAATCTCTTACATACCTTGCTGAAAAAGTCTCCTCTGGCAAGATGAATGTGCTTTTTAATACCACATTCATTATGACAGTGACGACACACTGCCTATAAACTGCAACTTGCAGACATAAGTCAGGGATTCAGAAGAGACTTCTGTATCTTATATTCCACTTCTCGAAGCTTAGATCAAAGATATTGAAAACCAGATAAGCTGAAAGAGGCACCATCTATAATTTGGAGTAGAAAGCTTCTGTGTGAGAACAGAGGAGAGGAAACAAAAATCTGAAGAATACAAAACAGGGGGTTGCGGCTCAACTGAATTTTCTCTCACACCCAACATGAAATGGCTTTTTAGTAAAGTCAGCAGTACCAAGAATAAATCCAGGCCAAGCAGATCAAGAGGATCAGCATGAATCAGGAATATTACTAGGGGATGACTGAAACAAATACTACCCTTGTACTTTCACTCTCAGAAATCTACAGTGAAGGAAAATTTGTATGGTAGCAGTAAGCTTGCAGGGGAAAATATGAAGCATATAACTATCAGTTTCTCTTTTGCCTTTTAAAAAATTAATTACAGATACAAATTGTTCATTATCCATATTGTGGTTATTTGCCCAAAAAAGAAAATCTGTGCACTTAATATAAACATATTTTTAAGATAGTCAGTCATTATGCTAATAACCTCCATGTGCAGAGTGTATGACTCACAGAAAGTGCAGGTGTGCAGGAAGCACCTCAATGATTAGAAAATATTAAGACAATTTGCGAATAGAGACCTGAGTATATTTTCATCACATTCCCAACTACTTCTTGTATAATAACTTTTATTAAAACCTGTCTCAAAACGAAAAGTTCAATAGAGTTTATGCTTCTGTAAGAACTTCTTGGGGCTTTGTTAAAGACTATTACAAGTGTATCTGACAGTCTAACACATCCTGTTCATAGCCATCAGTACACTCGGAGTAGGTATAATTGAGAACTTCATAGTTTCTAAGCTCTCCCACTATTAATTCTCTATTCGCTATTAATTCACTATTCACTATTAATCTAAACAGAGTGAGAGCACAGGCCTGAACACTGGTATATGATGCCATAGCATGGCATATCTGCATAAAAGCGTCAGTTCTTAGTGAAATCTCAACTACTACCACATGTAACATCTACACATTATACACACACACATTATATCTCTCTTTCTCTCTCTAGAGAGCATCAAAGCTGTTGATTTTCATATTCCAGATACTGACTGGGCTGAAAAATCTCAAAGATCTTATGCCAATTGAAGGCTGGCTGAAAGTTTCCATTATCAGGAAGAACTGATCTTTCTACAAGGAGTTAAAGCTTTGCAGCTCCTAGCACCAACACACAATTATGTCATGACTTTCATGCAGAGTCTGGTATTACAGCTGTAAATCACAAGGTGAAGCTTGCCCTGTTCCCGAGACATACACTCCTCAGGGACCAGTCAGAGATGATGGAGTGAGCTCCAACATGAAGCTATCGCAAGCGTTCTCTTCTGCTCTCTAACTGCAAAGAAAACTTAATAACTTCTCTAAACATATACAAGTTCTCAAGCAGATACAACTAATTTAAATGATGTTCATCCTTAAGTAGACTTCAATGTGAAGAAGGATTTGTATCTAAAAGAATCAGCCTCATTAACATGTTCCTGTAAGGCACTCAGTCCCCTTGCTGATGACATTAAGGACCAGAATATCGCTACAGGAAATTCTTACGCACAATGGAAACGTTTTAGAGAACGATGCATGTTTGTGTCTCGTATTTGTACACTATCTAAACAACTTTGGAATCTTAAATAAACATGAATAAATAAAATCATAGGACTTCACGGATGAAGATGATTGAACTCTTTGGTTCTCCATATCCGAGTGAAAATGATTGTGAATATTTTTTACATCTCACTAAATAACTTGGTTATAACATCCCATTTATTTTCCAAGCTGCTTATAGGCCCTTGTCAGTTCCTATCTATCCACTTTGAAATGAATCCGATACATTACTTCAGACTAGGTTAGTACTTACAATATCTTACAATATCTATCATCTGTATTATAGTTTAATAGGATTGTTAGTCTTATACCTAAAGCATGACATTTTAAATCACATCGCCATTTTATTGTTATAAGGAACGACATGATAGTCGTGTCCTTAAATGACCATCAATGTGAGGCTGACTCAGTTATCTCCAAGAGGTGACTTTATAGCTTCGAGAACTGACAGATTGTCACATCATGAAAGTCATGCAGGGCACGGTATCGTGACTGTAAATCACAAGGGCAACTCATACAGTGGCCAGCACCCTTTGTAATAATCTTTATATTCCTGTTGTGTTCAATAAGCCTCTTAGTTGAAAGATTACGCATGATGACTTTTTTTTCTCCAAGACTGGTAAAGGATAGCTTCTATATCTTTGACAGCTGCTTACTCAAATTTAAACAAGGCTTTTTGTTGGGCATTTATCTGTACTTGTACCCCTCCGAGGACTATAAAGGACAAGCAACTCTAATCCAAAGAGTCAATTTGTCTTTTGTGATTTGCCTTAGGCGTATTTAAAGCTAAACTGCTGATCTAAAAACCTGGAAGCACCATATCAATTAAAACAAATAAATAAATAAAGCCGTTACAGCTGGATTGTACTAATATTTAAGCCATCTATTACATTTTGTGCTTTGTCTGAGAGACATACCCTGCTCCTACTAACTGGGTCTATCCAGGAATCACACTGAAGGAGCAGGTTGCACCACAGTCCCAGGGGAAGCCCTTTCCTGCTTGGCACATACTGAAATGTTACTTTGAAGTTTATGGCTTCTATTGCGGCCTCTGTCTATGCACAATAAAAGATAACTGCACATATTTCAGATTCCCCCTTCTCTTGACCTCTAGCTACCTGCTAGAGTAAGGACAGCAACATCTGGGAGCTTCAGCCCACTGTCCTTTCAACTCCATCCATGAAAAACTGCCTCTGCTTTACATTAATTCCTTATTGATTGCGTAAGGTCTGAAAACTGTTGGAGAGATTTTTAAGCCTACCGCTGAGAAGAATAAGCCATAGTAACATTTTTGACAATTTGCTGGGCGGCCCAACCAAAAGTATCTCTGGGGACCAAAGCTTGCTTCAGCCAATCCAGCAGTAATTTTCTTGGAATATCTAATTTTCTACCTAGAAATACAACTGTGCTCACTTTGATCACCATCTCATTTTTCAGAAGAGCCACTCTGGATTTACAGTGATGCATTCACGGATTTTTGACTTATTACATTGCTTATACTTCTGAACTCTGCTCAGAAGATGGAATACAGACTTGCATGACCCCCTGCCAACACAAAATGCTGAGTATCTTTATCTTCCTTATCTCCGAAAGACCAATGTATTTGTTGGTTTGTTGGGTTTTTTTTTTTTTTTTTTTTTTTTTTTTTTTTTGAATATGCAGCCTTGAGGACCATGGTGATTAGACAACTTATAGATCATTTATGCAAACCTGTATGCATCCTAAGAATCCTGCTGATTTTGTTAATTTGGTGTTCATTTTCTTTGCCTCTATATTCTCTTCCTCTCAGCAGATGAAGCAGGCTACAGCAACACTTGGTCTTTTTTACAGCATTTTTTATGTTGACTTACAGAATTTTTTTAACTTAATAAGGAAATGATAAAGCAGTCATAAAATTCTAGGATGCATCAAGCAGGCTTCAGGATATAAAAAACATTAGGTTCATAATGTTTTGAACTTAGAAACAAAGTTAATCTTTGGATTTTTTATTTTCTTTTTCTACAAAGGTCAGCAAATCTCAGGACAGCTCAAGAAGACAACCTCCAGTAATAAAACTTATAGTGTAAAATTAACCAGCACTTTTAGCAGAGCAAAAGTGTTCTTTACAAAACAAATTATAATGTCAGTATGCATCATTCTGAGAGGATGGAAAACACATGAATAATAACTAAAGCTAATTTCCTCCCCAAAATAATGTTCTAGATTTATATCATAGCTACTCAACATCTAAGTCATACAAATTTGTACACTCATACTTACCAAGGCAACACAGGTACACAGCTTTAAAGCAAATGTTCAACAACAAGATTACCCCACAAGTAGGGAAGGAAAAGCCTCATTTTACTGAAGCCAGAAAGTTTATTTTAACATCTTTCAGATTTCATTAATTACTTCTGCTCTACAGAATGTTAAACAGCTTCTCAGACTGTATCCAGTGACCTGTTTGTTTATCCCCAAAGAGATAAATTCTGATCAAGTATGGGTGAGTTGGTAGTTTCCAAACAGAGCGGAAGCTTAGCTCTTCATAACAATTCCCTTCCTCCAACACAAACAACAAATGACTGTGTCCTCTACACAGCTCGACTGAGGTCCTGACGACTTTGAAAGTCTTTTCTTTCAAAATTGAATTTCACCTCATTCAATCAGAGACTATCAAAACAGTATTGCCTCCTTGCCACATTGTAGTCTGCTTTCCTCCTAGGAAGGTGATAGACTCATCAAAGCAGATAGATAACGAATTTTTTAAAAAAAGCCAGGATCACTTTTTTCCCCATAAATTTTCTACAAAGTGAATGGTGTGAAAAAAAAATAAGCTAAGTTATTTAGAATTTAAGTCCTATTTTCAGAAGCAGTTTATGGACTTAGAAGCCTGCTTTGTTTGCAAAGGATCTTAAATTTCTGGATCCCGGGTAAGCAAAATAACCACACTGGAATTAATGACATCCAATATGAATACACTTTCTCGTAAGAGGTACCAGAAAAATTAGATAACTGAGAATGGTACCCAAGAATGGTACCCACACTGCTGTAACCCTTTAGTACCCTTTAGCTGCCCTCTTAGAAAGGGTGAAAAGAGACCCTTGCATAAACCTTGATCCTCTACAAGATTTAGGTGTCATTGTTTGGGTTGCAGGACGGCAAGTCCTGCTCCAAGCACTGAGACCTCTCTGGTGGTGAGGTGTGCACGTTACTTATGTAGGAATTATGCAAGAGGTCAAGTCTTTCTTTCGAAAAGAAATCTGGAAAAGTAGAGTAAAAGTAGTCCTTTCACTGTCTTTTTATCCAGCATTTCATCCATCCAAGATGTGAGACACTGACTTTCAGTTTTTCCTCTGCCTTTAGCGATTTAAAGCATCCTTCCCGATGCTCCCTACTCAAGTGGATACCACAACACTGGGCTGCAACAGTTTCTGCAGGAGGAAAACACTGTCACTTCCCTTCATATTGCACAGTGCATGGAAATAGAAATAGTACACATACAAGCCACTGATTCAGCCATACAGTTATTGACTACAGCTGCAACTGATGTAGTAAGCTCACTTGTAATTATACTCCACTACTACGCACAGTAAGACTACGCAAATACAAGACAAATCACTTTTTTACGCCTTAGAAAATAAACAACTGAAACCTGAGTGAAATGAATAAAACACAATGAAAATGACTTTTTTTTTTTTTCCTCTTGTTGCTCTGTGTTATGTTTAGCACATACAAGCCACTTCTGCTGCTTTTTCCAAAATGGCAAATTATAATAGGTACCTCAAGAGAAATACGTTAGAAGAGCTCCAAATGACTTTTTGGATTTATTTGTTTAGGGTGTTTGCATGAAGGGTGGCCTTGCAAGAAAGTGAAACAGCTGTTCAGGGGAAGTGAAAAATGACCAAAGTATTGTGGCTTCTAATTTATTTGATAGATGCACTGAAACTCAACAACTGCATTTTTTCTTTTCTTTTTCTCCCAGCTACAGTGTCCACATTTAAATTTGGCAAAATTTAACTTGCAACGAAACACAGGTCTCTTCTGCATCTCCCCTACAGCCCTATTTATACAGCCTTGACTTACTTTTATTTGTTTATAATCTTTTTTCTTTATTTGCATACCATCTAGTTCTGTCAAAATAACTGGAGATCACATTTTTCAAAATTCTGTTTCAGTTTAAAAGCACTTACTCTTTTATTATTATTGATAATTAAATAAAAATTAAAACAACATGGTAAGCTTTTACATACCATAGCAAAAAGCAAACCAAAGCAAACCAAACCCATTTCTGAAGACATTTTTTGCAACAATGTGCAAACAGGTAATAAAAATGGAATTATCTATTCATGAAATAAGATTTATTTTAAAAGAAACAAGCATACATTTTTATTCTGCATGTCAGTTAAATAGTACAGGCAGTGTTTATCCACAAAGTAGAATGATTCATAGTAACTGGTTGGTAAAATAGAAAGAAATACAGTTTGAATTTCAATGTCTTTTCTTGTAAATGTGGGTTTGTTTTTTTTTTTTTTTTTTTTTTTTTTTTTTCTTTCCAGAAAACTCCCAGCTGCAGCATATGTGAGGACTGGTATATGCATGTAGAGTCTTGATAAAGACAAGTGCACGAACTACATGTGATTGTAGAAATCCAGTGTCGAGTAAAATGGTGCAGCATCAGAATTTGATGATCTATTTTTAAAATACCCAAATGTGCACAGTTCAAATGTATGCTTGCCCATGTTACAGTTCAGTCCTCAGAGTGATTAATAAATTGTGTTAATAACTTATTATTTTAAGGTTTTTTTTTAAAAAAAAAGAAAAAAACAACTAAGAAAGGAAACTGGGAAAAGTTGTGTGTTTTTAATACTGGAAAGAGAAACTAAAATATTAAAATATTTCAGAACACTACATGAATTTATATACTGCCCAAAAGTAAGACTCACTTTTAGTATATCTGGTTGGTTTTTTTTTTAACTTCAGCTTTCTAAAAATCTGGATGTCTGAAGTTTCAATGGTGTACAGTAAGAGACAACAATCAGGGACTAGAAAGTCCAAATAAACTATCACATGATATGGGGTTTCTAACAAAGTTGCTGTGTCCCCATTCAGACTTAAATAATTTGCATCTGTCAGACATTTGATGATATTGGTGGTAGTAAATTATCTAAAGGATTATTAATATTTTCATTACAGAAACTCACTAATTGGCCCAGAAGAGTTGGAGAAGAGTATGAACACCAAGGCTACAGCTAAAGCACCTTGTTAGGAACTGATATGTAATGTTATGCACTCCACTTGGATGGATACACTGATTTTGATAAATACTTAACTGTGCTTTTACTGTATTGCATAATGTAGTACGGGGGTATGATTGCAAGAGTGTCCTTGGGATACTAATGTATTTTTATGATACTGATACATAAGAATTATTTACTTATCTAATTTCACCTAACAAACACTGCAATCTTTATGATTTCAGATGTTTCACTCCACAGATTTTTACACCATACCAAGAGCTATAAAACAACAGCAGGTAGTCAAAGAGAGCTATTAGCTGTCTATGAGTAACAGCACTTATAACAATTCTAGAAGCTATTAAAATTCAGGCAACCATAATGTCATCAGAAAAAAAAAAAATGGTCTGTATGGAGGAATAACATTTTTCATCTCTAGTCTTCTAGTTTATTGTCCCGGAGCCATTACACTGCATCTCCCTCTTCTAGTGATTCCTACACCCTCTAAGAGCCCTATAGGTCAAACTCAAGGTACTGTGTTTCAGAAAAAGATCAATTTTCTCAACAGTTTTGCTAGAGTTTAAAGAGTTACACTAAGTCTGCACCTTTGATAAAATATAACTGATCTCACTGTTTTAAAAATGAGAATATTTGAGACAACATTGACCTATTTATCTGACAAAAAGGGATTCATATGAATTTCCCAGTCACTTCAATACCACTAAATACCACTTGCTAAAGGAGTTAAAGATGGAAAAAAAATGTGTACTTCATCTCGTCCATCTGATTATACAAGTAAACTATTATTTGAAATATTTGCTAGTATCTTTTTCCTTTCTGCTTTTATTTTCTATATATACGTTTTTTTCCAAAATTGTATTATTAAAACAGAAAAGATATGCTTTAAATTTTATTTCTTTGATCCTTTAGACTGATTCCTTGCACAGTTACTCATGCACATTGCTGGCTGCAGAGGAGCTCTGTGCAATATAAAGTCCTTATAAACAGATGTGCTGGAAGAAATAGATCACATTTTTCTGTGCTGCAGCTACAGATAACATATACACGTATCTGTATCAGAATGTACGCATGTATCTCTATACCCAAGCAAAGGCTTAATGGAAATGCTAAGGCAGCTGGAGAGTTGTAAACCCTCCTCCTTCCAAAAGCAGCAGATAACAGGACATTCACACGCTGCCTCTGGGGAAGCAATTGCTGCTGCGTGTCTGCAGATGGCTGGCATCCAAGGCACAGCTTGAGCCAGCTTTGTCTGTAACAATATACGCACGGGGTATATATATCTGAATTCCTAGGTGTATGAGAAGCTAGGCTTACATATATATTTGAGCTTCCCTTCAATACCCAGAAAGAACTGGCATATTGCTGGACAGGTGCTTCTGCACCCAAATACATGAGATAATTCACCTATCACAACCCTTTTTCTTCCTGTGTATAACTGAAGTTCAGAGTTGCAAATGCACTGAACATAATGAGGGGAAAAAGATTATAGGAATGTAAGACTACTTTTTCAGGCCTTTTATTGTACCAAATACAAATCCTCTTTTTCAATTATCTTGAGTAAGTGTTAAGTATATGGATAGAGGCAACTGGCTAAAAGGCCCATCAGCCGGAGAATGAAACGGAACTGCACTCTGCAATGTTTGTCTTTAAGTGAAGTCACTAAATGTGTATGTCTGCAGTTTCACGCAGAAGTATTTTTTGCAAGAGGACAATGTCACAAATGTATGAAGAACATAAATGAACTCTGATGAAAGCTTCCTGCAACAGGAAGTATTTTTTAAAATACGTCCCCTTAAAATTCCAGTAAAACTAAAATCCGATTTTGGAACAATCCATAAAAGTTTGCAGTTAATACAAAACAGTTCCTAAACTGTGCATTTTACTATATTAATAAAGCTCATGTTTTAGCTACAGTGAAAATTCCTAATAAATAAAGGTAATAGAGAAAACAGAAGTACTCAGCTGCAAGAAATCTATTGATATAAAGAGCCCTCTGTTTATCTACTATAACAAAAAGTCACTAACCTGAGTTTACCAAAAGGCTAGACTGCAAAACGCATGAGTAAGACTGGTATTCTGGAGGCAAGGTGGGTGTGATAATATTAAGTACCGTGGCATCTCAACACCCAGAGCCTTTCCTGAAACCAGAGCTCACAGCTTCTGTAATTGCCTGGCACAGCTGAAGTCTCCGCGCTTACCAGTCTGCAAGAAATAGCAGCCTGCACTGAGCTTTTCTCATTACCACTGAGTTTAAGTGTGCCTGGCTCGCCAGGAGCTCACCAGTCATGATAAACCCTGCAGTCCAAAATTATTTAACTTTTTTAGTACCTTGGTGGACTAAATCTGGATAAGAAACATTTGAGTACTGAAAGAGAAAACCCAAGCCTTCCATCTGAGCTGAATTTATACAGTAAACAAATTCTCAACAACTCTAATTAAACTGGACTTGTCCCAAGTCTTTAACAGCAATTCTCAAGGTCTGCATGACTTTTTATGAAAAAATAAGTTTATAACTGACTTTGCAATCTGTCATGAAAAGCCTGACATGGGTGGAGATACAGTCACGTGATCATGTTTAGCAAGCAAAAGCCTATAGAGTCATTTTGTACCAACCAAGACTGTTCTCCATCAGATAAATAGCCAAGTGACAAGTTTTGACAGATCCAAGTGACAGTAGACAAGTATTTTTGGCAACAAGCTCATGAACAATCACGCTGTTTAATGATCAAATGGTGCATTGCATGATGCAGACAAATTCTGTCTCTATGGAGAATACTCCATATATTTTTTATGTGGGATCTTATGAACATAACTGCACGCACTATGAATATTTAAGGACCATATGAAGGCTGGATGATCAATTGAGAGATGCCCTTTACTTAGATCTCTATATAACAACTATAAATATTTATTAGGTTGTAGTTGCATTAACATCATGTATAACACTAAAACATGTACAGCTGCATCAGCATATTCTTTCATACTCTGTCTAGCATAGAAAATAATTTTGAACTGAAAACTTGGCAACCAATGTCAAGGAGAGAATTATTTTTGCCAAGTAAGGAGAACATGAAGAAGATGGCAGAAAAGCTTACCGTCCACAAAATCTTTCTGCGGCATTTCTAAGTAGGTGTTAGAGTTTTATGTATTTTACGACTAAAGTTGAATAACTATCATTATTACAATCAAATCAAAACAATTCAGGAAAATGATATAATAAAGTCTGCTGTAAAGCACATCATTAATTTGTAAGAAATTCATAGCAGTGATAAATCTGATGAAAACAGTATTCACATTTATTGAGGCATTGCTCTCAGGACAGTCCCCTTGGTTTCATGGGGCAAGTCAGATTTATTCAGGTATCATCTATAAGAATAAGACCCAAACTACAGTTGCGCAGGTAAGCAAAAAACTCCAGAACTGTAGGTTCCCCGACACTGAAGGTTTAATGCTGACTGTGGGGTTTGCTCTTAGAAAAACACAAAAAAGTTGCTACTACTTTAATTTTTTATTTACGTTGCTGGGTTTTTTTTTTGCAAGAAATATATTTATACTATTGACAGACCAAATTCTCCAAAGTTTGAATAAGCAACAGAAAAATCCACTCCACCTTTGCCAAACCATCATTCACAGTATTTTTCTAAGGCTAATAGGGTCTTTCAGATAATATAAACATTATCCTGTTTATCGCCATTATGGTAAAAATAAAATTTGATTTTTCAAGTCACAGCAGATGTAAGTTGAGTATAGCTTAGCTCTTTTTCTAAATGCCTTGGGCATAAATAGGTAATCAATCATATTTAATCAATATGTTGTTCAGCCATGCAGATTCCCATGTCTATAATTCCAGCTTTTTCAAATGCTCTTTAGTCTCAGTACATTCTTCATTGATTTTTATTTTTTCATTCAAAAGAGGCACAGAAATAAATAAGTGGTACAACTTGAAACTTGGAAATTCCAATTTTGGAAAAAAAATGACAATTATCCCCTTTGACTATCATTATATCCATTATATCCAATTATATCCGTCATTATATCCAATTTATATTTCTTATACCCATTATATCCAATATATTTCAGGTTTGGAACAAATTTTCTTAGTTGTCTGGGCTTCACTCTCCCTGAGAATGTCCTACTGGGATTGCAGGAATGGACTTCAAACGGAGCAGAATCAAGTACCAATTGCTCATTTTCACATATTTGTTAAAGCACTAACACAGATGCAAACATGCCATGAAGAGGAAGTGCAGGTCTTTATACACAGTTTCCACCTACATTCAAAAGTGGCAGATAGAATGAATTTAAAAGCCCTGAGTTCCAGTTTAAAATATTAAACAAAGCCTCCACAGCCACAATTTTGGGGAGCACAGTCACATGTAAATGTTGATTATTCTTTTTAAAATGTTAAAGTGTGACAAAATGCCTCTTATTGCCAGTCTTTTCATTGTCTATGTTGGCACTGAATAAAGATGAGCTTAGTTGTTTCAGTTTGTTTGAAAACTATTGAAAAATGTAAATAACCATTGAGCTTAGAATAAACAGTTGAATGTGGCATTCGCTTTCCTTTTAAATAGCTTGAAATGAGAGGAAGAACAGCATGACATTTTTTAAAAGCACAATCTATCTTACTGAGTGGTTCTTTTCCAGTGACTTTCTAAAAGCATCGCTTTTCACTCATTCCAGAAGATAACAAGAAGCCGCGTTTGGCTAGTTTGACCAGTGAAATGAGAAGCGAGGAAGAATATTTGCATTTAAAATTGCTCTTTAATCTGGCTGTCCTAGACCTAGGAGCTGTACCGATTTCTCAGTGTCTCGACAGACCGGCCTCTTTCTTGCAAACAAATTACGTATTTCTTCATAAATACAAGAAGCTCATCTAAGTATTCATACTAAGATGAGTGCCTTTCTCTGCAAAAGTCCTGTCTCTTATCCAGGAGTAAAAAGCCTCCTTTCTTATTCAGAGGTAAAAATGCAAGTGCAAGTGAAATATAAAAGCAATGTGCATTTTAGTTCCAAATTTATTCTGTTTCTGTAATTCCTTGCATCTGGGGTAAACAAACAAGTGCTAAGTCGTTTCTAGACTCACATTAGACCTCTTAGCAAGGCTTACCATAGCTCTTAAAAAATGTAAAGAAAAATATCACTGCACAGCTCATTACTAACTTCTGATTCAGAAGGCAGAAATACAGCTCCAGAGTCAAATGCCTTCCAAAACAATGTCTGAAAACAACAGTATTTTTGATTTATATTTGGGCTAAGCACCTTCAAATGTTTATCTTTAATCTTGAGTGAAAAAGCCTGGATGCTGAGATTAAAATATATTGGCCTGAACATTGGCTTTATTGGCTCAGTGGGACGTTCCTTCCAGCAGATCTATTCAAGCATTCTCACTCTCACCTTTGTATAAATCATGAACCTCAATCAGTCACATTTATCGTCTTTTTGCTGTTTCATAAATTGTTAAGATCTTAGCCTTTAGAATTCCTTACTCTTGTTGAGTAAAGACTCCAGAAGTCTCCTCTCAATTTGTAAAGATTATACCAGATGATACCTTACTATATTTTGAGTAGATGATAAAAGTAGATGTCCAACCAAAGAAATCTTAACCTTTGTAATGAAAAAATGGCACAAAATCATTCTTCCCATTGGCCCTGCCAATAAAGGTGATGATGCAGGACTGAAACAATGTTTGAACTCATTTTCATTTACCATTTTCTATCTTGGTGCACTGATATAGAAACTCTGTAAGATTTGTAGATAGGACATCAATTGTCTAACAGACAAGACTAATACCTCAGACCCAACTGCATAAGATGTAAGTTTAAAAAAAACAATTAAAATGCCATTCCAGTACCGTTCTCTCTACTAAAAACATCTCTGCCCAATCTAATGTTGAGTATGAACCTAATTTACAAAATTTGTTTGATAAATCCCAAACAGCCATCTTTTCACTAGGTCTACCTGAGGAGCCTGCTGGCACTGCTGCTCTCCCTACCATCCACTGCAAGGTCTTCAGCATCCTTTGAGAAACAACACAGCTCTGTGGTAAATCATAGAATCTTCATGGTTGGAAAGGACCTTTAAGATCATCGAGTCCTACCATACACACGCACAAAAAAATCAAAACCCTAAAATCTCTGCCACTAGAGCATGCCCTGAAGTGCCACATCTAGACATTTCTTAAACACCTCTAGGGATGGGGACTCAACCACCTCCCTGGGCAGGCTCTTCCAGGGCCTGACCACTCTTTCAGTAAAGTAAGTCCTCCTAATATCTGACCTAAACCTCCCCTGCTGCAACTTCAGACCATTTCCTCTGGTCCCGTCATTATTCACCTGGGAGAAGAGGCCAACACCCACCTCTCTCCAACCTCCTTTCAGGTAGCTGTAGAGGGCAATGAGGTCTCCCCTCAGCCTCCTCTTCTCTGGACTAAACATGCCCAGTTCCCTCAGCCTCTCCTCATAGGACCTGGTCTCCAGACCCCTCACCAGCCTGGGAGCTCTCCTCTGGACACGCTCCAGCACTTCAATGTCCCTCTTGTACAGAGGGGCCCAGAACTGAACACAGTACTCGAGGTGAGGCCTCACCAGTGCCGAGTACAGAGGCACCATCAGTTACCTGCTCCTGCTGGCCACGCTATTCCTGATACAAGCCAGAATGCTGTTGGCCTTCTTGGCCACCTGGGCACACTGCTGGCTCATGTTGAGCTGCCCGTCCACCAGCACCCCCAGGTCCTTTTCTGCTGGGCAGCTTTCTAGGCACTCTTCCCCAAGTGTTACTTGGGGTTGTTGTGACCGAAATGCAGGACCTGGTTCTCCTGGAAAGTTCAAGACTGAACCACTGCTGCCAACTGGTTGTGGCATGTATTGCTATACATGGAAAGAAGAATTAAGCAATAATTCAAATTAATTTGTGTACTGCATTTGTGGAAGCAGCAGGACTATGATCCATAATGCATTTATTGGGGAACCACAATGTGTGTTTTCCAATAAAAAAACCCCACTGGAACCTGAGGTCCAGAAGGCTGTTTCTTAATAAAGTTTTGAATTCCTTCCAGCAGCTAGGGACATCTTCAGTGTGGCAGTGCTTGTGGATTACAGGTGTAAAATTGTATCTCAGATAGCAATGACAAAGGGCCAAGTTCAGCTTTGTGAAAGAAGCTTTGTCTTAGGGAAGTTCACAATGACCAGTTCAAGCTTTTGCTCTGAACTGGTCCACCTTCGGCAGAAGAGGAGAATTACAGATTGGTCACACTGAACTAAGGTTTGTCACTTTGCACAGCACTCTTATTCACCAGGTTACAAACCCAGGACAACCCCTCTGTTCTCAGAAGCTGCACAGCAGCTGTTAGTTAAGCTCTCCATCCAAATTCACACACAATGAGCTGAGTTTAAAGTGAGGAAATTTGATGTGGTAAATGTTTCTTTTGCATATATTTTCTGATGTCTGTACTTCCTTTTCCTGCAGGTAGTCTTCTGAAGTCCCTC
Source organism: Rynchops niger (assembly GCA_013400035.1). Lineage (NCBI taxonomy): Eukaryota > Metazoa > Chordata > Aves > Charadriiformes > Laridae > Rynchops > Rynchops niger. The sequence continues at coordinate 357,580 of VXBH01003978.1, forward strand.
TGAGTTACTATCTATGCTGCACCCAATAAAAGCTACACATCTGTTTCAAAAGCAAGTAAAGAAAAAGGCGTGAGGTGTGTCACTCCCCCTTCCCTCTCTAGACCTCTTCTTTTCTGAAACTTTTTCCAAGTTATTTTCCCTTTGGTTGGTCTTGACATTCAAAATGTTGAATATGAATATATTCACCACAATGACAAAACTTCACTTTTCTTTACAAACCTTTAGACATTCGCTTTTATGGAATCTCAGAAAGGCCATCAGAAAACATCAAAATATTTACATAGTGGATAGTTACAAAGGAGTGATCCAAACTTTTAAATGCTTACCCAAGCAGATTTGAATAGTTAGACGTTTCAAGGTCAAACAGTCAATACAATCTCTGATTAGTAGGGCTGAGCAAATATCTAAAGATTTTTTCTCAGGAAGCGGTGTTTAAACATTTTAAAAAAATCTGCTACAGTTGTCCTATGCTACTTCTTGAGTTCACTTTCAGCTCCGCATTCAAATGACTATATTCTATTAGAACATAGCAAAATCAAAAATATGGATATTCACAATCAATGACATTGCATTCATGTGCACAATTAATCAAAGCAATGGTGCTTGCATATAGGCAAAAATTGGAGTGAAAGACTAGTCAAAAATGAAAAACATAAACATATAAAGAAATTGTAATATGCTTGTGGGTTGCCTACGAGCAGAAAATGAGACAAAGTAACTTGGATAAATTATTCATTATAAATTAGTTTTTCATCTCTAGGATTCAGTGTGAAAGAACAACAATTACACATGACATTTGTTGCTGGTCAACAAATAGATGCACTTGCTTTTAGTATCCAGCCAGATATGTAATGTAGTGGTTTATTTAGAAAGGAAAACCGTGTTGATTATTTCCTGCAAAATTTAAAATATTTTCCCCTAAAATATCCTTTACAAATTCATCTATGGATACATGACAGAGAAATTTTCCTTCTACCTGTACACCAACGTTTTAACTATTATCTCAGTCTGTAAGGTACCAAGATGATTTAGACTGAACTTACAAGTCTTTTCATTGCAAACTGGTGAATGAAAGCAAGTCAGGGGAAGCCCGTATATTCCCAGCTGTGGAATATAGATGTTGAAAGGACAGAGGAGATGGAAGGATCTCCAAAACATCTGAATTTGCCCTATAAGGCAATATGTTCCTTGCTACTACCTAAGTAGGCAAAATAGAAACACAAACACATTTGTTTGGTTTTACTGGAATTATCTATTACAAACTAAAATGACTCTTTCAATTGTATGTATATTTTGTGTTCCTGAGAGTGTAAGCATTTCAAAATAATGCGGAACTGGCTGAATGCTTCCCTAACATTAATAATCCAGCTGCCTCAAATTCTACTCCCACTTTCTATACATTTACCATCCAGAAAAAGCATAAGTGTTCCCTAAATACTGTTTAATACCCTAGGACATTTATCAGTACTGTAGACTAAAAAAACCCAAAACAACAAAAACATTTACTTAATCTTACACTACAAGAGTTCTGTTTTGAAATTTGTCATTCAGGGATTAGGAAAGGACGCAGTTCTGCACAGAAAGGAAGGTCTCATACATTTTGATATTAACAGACTATATACAATCTATCAAAGAGGGGTATGCTTTTTAAATTCCTTTTTTAGCAGGTCTTTTATCTCGTTTAAGGATGGGAACTGTGCAATTCCCCTCCTTTTTTGCAGCTGTTGTTCAGTTGTGACTCTTGACATCAACAGAATGTGTATCCCTGATTTGAAGTGGCCATGATCTAATCTCCACTCTACAAATACAGATGGTTGAGTAAAGCTTTACCAAAAAAAGATTAATTTCTAATTAAATTGCCTTTCTTCTGCTCTAGGAAGACCATTAATTGAATAAAACTGCATCTTCTCAATTATACTCTATCTTCTCAATGTCACTAGGCGTAGTGACAGGATTATGGAGTGGATGGGATGTTCATCTTACCCTTGGATTTACCAAAGCTGAAAAAAGTCAGACATCATATTTGATGGTATTTTCTTCTGTACCTTGAGATCTGTTGTTATGGTGATAGTTCCAGGAGGGAACGTTAATGAGGATGACTTGAAAGCTTTGATGTTTACAGTACAATTATTTTTAACACCTCGTAAGAAAAGGTGACAGTCAGTGCGGCTTCTTGCTAAATATGTGTCATTGTATCAGCTTTCATGAAAATTACCTGAATTTCTATTTATTATGTATCTGTAACACAAAGTTGAATAGAAATATACATAGATATATTTATATGTAATAGAAAGGGATTCAGAAAAACAAAAAAAAATGTTTATTTTCTCACAAAGGATATAATCTCTTATTCCTCAGAACTTGCCTAGTGTAACGAGTGACCTTCAGTTACAATAGTCTCTAGAATATCTGTGTTGCTCTACCCTGATAACCTGAGAGCTAACTAGCACGACCTTCTCATATCCAAAACTAAGCTGAGAACAATTCTAGGAAGGCACATGACCCAAAACACACAACTGCAGACACAGCGCATCACCCAGACTGTAATTCACCAGCAGCGGGTAAGCAGTGGAGACAGAGGAGTTATTGGCCTGGAGTCTTCCAACTCAGAGGTACTTAAGCCACAGAGTTTGGCTCGCGTATGTTATGCATGCACATGGGTACTTACGTATTCTTCATAGGCCTCGTGTGCAGGTGGCGGGGGTGGTCTGTAGCCTGGGACAGCCGGGGCGCCCCTTGCTCGAGGGGTGGGCACTCCTCTCGCCACTGGTGGGACAGGGAGGGCTCCACGGGTGACCGGCGCTCCTCGGGGTGCTTGGGCACCTCGTCCGGGCGGGGGCGGAGGAATCGCACCTCCACGTCCCCTGGGCGGAGCAAAAAGAAGGGATCACTTTGGCATGTACTGCAAGGGGGAACATGCAAGTGCTACCCCATTTTAAAGGCTCTTACATTTTTACTACTATTTGAAGTATTGTATAACTCTGGCATTTTGGCAGCTACAATGTCAAGCACTTACACAATATCTCAGGCAGAACTCATATTATGGAAAGGCATTATTTTTAAGCCATCCAGTCGCTTTTACACCTGATCCTCTTGTTGCTTGTAGTAATGAAATTCTGGATCATCGTTATTCACAGAGTTGCAGTTACTCCAAAGTAGTTCTACAGGAAAGTGAGGAACATTTTCTGTTGCTCTCAAATTACTTTAGAAGAGTGGTCATCTCTCTCATTCTTGTGTTTACTGGTGGGTGGGAGAAACTGATTGGCAGAAGGTGATGCAGGATGGCAGAAACTTGCAAGGCAAAGTAGAGTATAAAAGGAGAGTAGAGAACTTTTCTTTCTGTCTCATTTAGTTCAGCACAAGGGAAGGGTAGCATGGGATTCTGCTTTTCCCCACTGTGCAGAGATAACAGCACATACAGACAAGCACAGAGAGGTTCAGCATCCTCCCATTTGTTTATGCTATACCCACCTTGCTGTCCTAATTGGTAATTCAGAAGAAGCTGTTACTGGTTAAAAAAATGTTCTTGTAACTATACCATACAACAAATCAGAAGGGGGATATATCTGGGAAGCAGTCTGTGAGTTTTGTTTCAGAGCAGAATGCTCCTGAGTGTGCTGCCCTTTCTAAGACTGTGAGTGCTGGGCATGTGTGACACCCAGATCCAGAGCTGTGAATAGAACTCAGGTCTCCCAGAGCAGTATGAACTGTGTCCTGTTACCTGCTGAGACCACCAAACCCATAGCGCTAGCTTGGGGCGTTCACTACTTTACTACAAGTTTCAGTAGCCAATTTTAGAATCACAGAATGGTTTGGGTTGGAAGGGACCTTTAAAGGTCATCTAGGCCAAACACTCTGCCTTGGGCAGGGACATCTTTCACTAGATCAAGATGCTCAAAGCCCTGTCTAACCTGACCTTGAACACTTCCAATGATGAGGCATCCACAACTTCTTTGGGAAATCTGTTTCAGTGTCTCATCGCCCTTATCGAAAAAGATTTCTTCCCTATGTCCAAACTAGACCTACCGTCATTCAGTTTAAAACCATTGTCCCCTGTCCTGCCACTACACTCCCTGGTAAACAGGCTCTCTCCATCTTTCCTATAAGCCCCCTTTATATCTGGAAATGAGGTCTCCCTGGAGCCTTCTCTTCTCCAGGCTGAACAACCCCAACTCTCTTGGCCTGTTCTCATAGCAGAGGTGCTCCAGCCCTCTGATCATTTTCATGGCCCCTCCTCTGGACCCGCTCTGACAGGTCCATGCCTTTCTTGTGCCCCGAACCCCAGAGCTGGCTGGTAAATAGGGAAAGCACCCAAGATCCTGTATCCGTCCAACTGATCCAATCATTTGGGTATTTTGTAGGAAGTGGGGGCCAGCACTACACTGATTATTCTTTGAACCTAATTTAAAAGGTGCCAGTCTGTTGCAGTGGTGTTCTGAACAGCAACTATTAAATCAAGCCCTTCAGAGATCTTAGGTGTAAGGAAGACCGGTTTCTGAGCCCAAGAAGAGTTTGAGTGAAAGATGGTCATGAATGACAAGTGTAAAAAATCCTGTGTATGTGTATCATACTATGGATAAAAGATTCCATTCAAGAAGAACTGAGGAAAACTATGACAAACACCTCCAGGGGAAAAAAAAAGGGTCATAGGCAAGATCAGCCAGTTCAATTACGAAAGAACAACTCCTCTGTCAGCACAAAATAAGGCAACTCCATATCCTATTTCCTCCAAAATAAAAGTGGATTTCTTAGGACCCATCCTGAAATAATCTCTATGGACACCTAGAAGTAGCTAGGTAACTTAGATGCCTGAGGCAACAAATTTCTTAAGGGTTCACAGTGAAAAGTAAGTCTGAAAGAGTGCACTAACATTATACACTGGCCTTATGAACAAGCAGAGCTATCTGTTACCTATACATAAAAAATACTTGTAAGAAGTCCGGAAACGTTCATACACCAATGTTTTTAGATTATGACAATGAAATTCATATAAAACTGATAGCGCATACAACAAATAATACATTATAGATATAATATGCATACCGAAACCACACAGTTATTTGGCAAATGAAGTTCTATCCAGACTATGTAGTCTTTTCTGACTATACTATTTTATTGACCAACGATTTTATGCTACTGACCATGATGACCATGTTCTTTCCTAAGAAATATCCTTTCACTGCCTTCATAATCTGCTCTGATTTGTTGTTTGGTACTTCTATATCACCCACTGTCGCCTGTGAATTGTAGGCCAGAGAACCTGGCACAAGACAGACCACACAGGTTATCAGAAGAAAAACATTTTGGTTTACTGACCATGACTTGTATGTGATTTTTTTTTTTTTAAACTATCCTTGATTTACCATTGTTTTCACTTTCTAAAGCTATTAGCATAATAGCTCAGGTTACCACACCTTGAAGGAGCTGCAGGTGGCACACGGATCCCTCTTCCTCGAATGCCCCGTCCACGTGCTGAATCCTCAGAACCGTTTAAATAAGACAGTTCTCTCAGCTGCTCCTGGCGAATTTCATCATTATAATCCTGCAATGCAAAAGGTGAAACTTGCTGAAACTTTGTATTTTGGCTGAGCTGCCAAACCATACAAACCAGGATGGTACATGGATGGTATTTGGGTGAATTGCTCTACACTGTCACCTGCACGCTGAAAAACCACACAGTGGGAGTGGACAACTACCTATAATATGTGGGCAGACAAATTTATACAGGTAGATAAGGTGGCCATACACACAAAATAAATCACACAAGGCACATAAGGCATTAACATAAAGCAGACACCAAGAACATATCTGTATACAAGATGCAAATGGGCTTTTCACATACAAAAGGTACCAATCTGGAAGAACTTGAAATTATATCAAAAAAAGCATTTTATAAATATTTTTCATTTTTGGCAGACATCCCTGCTTATCTTTACGCACTAAAAGCACAAATCAAATTCCACCCTACATTGCACCTTAGCATGCAAAATTTACACTAGAGTCATTTGATTGAATGATTTAATCCAATACCAATTAGCATCATTGAATGTAGCCTTCAGTTATTCTGTATATCCACTAAACAACTCCTGAAAGGAGCTGTCTTTTTAGGACTCATAAGTAACAAAGCTATGTTTACTATATAAAATTGTTCAATGATATAAAAGAGGCCCATTCTAAGACTGCAGGGTATCGACCCTAGCGCTGCAAGCTTCTGCTGGCTCAGTAAACAGAACATCGGATGAATCTCCTTTTCTTACTGATACAAAATACATAATATTGGGCAATTTTTACTTATTTTGCAACCTTTGTCTCAGTCAGAAATTCCTTTTTCTTTAGCTTCCTTCCTTTTGTATTCAGATCTTTGCATGCTGATCATGGTAATAAGAGCCCATTGCAGTAGCTGGCTCGCTGGCAGCTGAACTGTGCGACAGCTAATTACTGTTTCAAAACAGAAAGGATTATTGAATTTCAAACCTTCAGCCTTTCCATCCTCCCACGGGCAACTGCAATTGACTGTCATACAAGAGTCTGAAAATGCTACAGCGCCTGCTGCTTCTCGGGTGGGTGACTGTCCAGGACACATTACAAGTGACACCGCTTTTTAGCCAAGTTAAGCACCAAGGAAAGAGTGAGATGGAACCGGGGCCTTTCTCGTTCCTTCCCCCTCCTGAGGAGGTCCAGGAAAACTGTTTAAAGATATGATGCTGATCCTGTTGTGCTCTGAGAGAGTGTGGGCCTGGTCACAATTTCTCTCCTATATTTCTAGGCAGTGCAGCTGAAGTAAAATCATAGAATGACAGACTCATAGAATAGTTTGAGTTAGAAGGGACTTCTGAAGGTCATGTAGTCCAACCCCCCTGCAATGAACAGGGACAGATTCAACTAGATCAGGTGACTCAGAGCCCCATCCAACCTGACCTTGAAAGTTTCCAGGGACCTATTAATGAAATTCAGAAAAGAACACCATTTATGCAATACAGTGCATGATATTTGCACCTGAATCATAACTAAAACCCACTCCCTAATTTGCTAATAAGCCAGATAACGGCTTTCAGTTCACACCAATCCCCAAATCTTTTTGCACATTTTTCTATCATTCTAACACTAATGGCAATAAGCCAAAGACATATTCCTACATCAACACACTCTCTAAAACACAGAGGGAAAAACACAGATGGAATCAATGAGGTCGCATTTACAGCAATTGCTGAATATGTACCATGTACTGTGCCTTGCTTAATATCATCTGTTATTCACGCTGGCTTTACAAGAATTAGGACCTCAAATTTGCTGATTGAGTTTACCTTTCAGATTCCACACCAGTGCTGGGATTGAACTTCATTAATAATGCAAGAAAATTTTGTTAGAGAAAGATATGGTGTGAAAAAAAAAAAAAAAAAAAGAAAAAAAAACAAACAAGGAAAAAAAAAAAAAAAAAAAAGGCAAAAGAACCTGCAAGGGACAGAAATCAGAACTTTCTGTGTTGCTGCTTTAATCTTTCTCCTTTGGAACATTGCCATATAAATGACTTCTACCAGAAATTGCCTCAAAGCTGCTATTCCTTCCTCAGATACACGTATTATTTAAAATCTTAGTATTGATGAAACAGAAAATCCAAATTAAATTTATAATATACTGCAAGATCTGCAAATCTGCACCATTTTGTTATGCAATGCCTTTAGTTTTTCTACAGTTATTTACTGCATGTCCTGTTAAGAAATATGTACAATGTAACTACACAGAAGACTGTAATTAAAATGCTGGGATGGGTATCCTGAAATAGAAGATGGGTATCCTGAAATAGAAAGATTTCAATCAAAAACTATAACTCTATATAGATCATTTATCTTATGTGCTCTTTAAAAAGAATAATAAAGATCACAATTTCTAATTTTGAAATCTGAAATTTTCAACAGCAATGCTCACTTCAACTCTTTCATTAAACAGAAACATAACACTGAATTAATCTTTCACAACTGCTACATGAGTCTAGCTAGAGACAGAGTATCCTGCTGAATATTTAATTGTAGCTGAGTTCAGAGCCTAGCACGTGAGCAAAATTATGCTGCTCATGTTTCATATATATCTAGTCCCAAGGGAGAGTACAAGATGCTGCAAGAAATACCTGTACTGAAGAAAGTACAATGAAGTAGCAACACACTGCAGTAGTATATAGTGTTTCAGGAAAGAACCCCACTCCTCGTGTTAAAATAAGCTCATGAGAAATGTTCTGTACTTCTTAGCTTTTCTTATAGCTCTATAATAGTCTTACAGCTATTCTTACAGCTGATAATCTACGTTAACCTATATGTTTTGCTCTTGTTTATATCCTTAAAGACATTACTACCTCTAAACAGCTTTTCCATTTACTGATGATACTAAGGTGGCCATCTGCTTGTATCATGGTGGTCAATGTTTGCAAACAACCACCGTGGGCAAGCTAACCACCCACGCGCACAACTATTCACCTAAACATGCATTTTGACTTTAGAAATACCAAGGATTTACAACCTTAGCAAGATCAGTAGCACCCAAGGCCACCGTAAATCGTAATGTTTACGGAAGTGTCTAAAAAAACAAATTACGTATTTGGATAAAACATTCAGTATTGTAGAGTACGTGAACATGTTTACCCCAAATGACCCAAATCATGTTTATTAATGAGGGTTGGGAATGATCAATTAAGTCGGTTGCCTTGACTGTTCTAGGAACAAAGGCAACTGATTAGTAGTATCAGAATCCGACTGGTGGCAGCTCACTCCAGGGCTCTTCTGGCAGTGGTGGCAGAGAGGTGCAGCAAAGAGGAGAACGCACGTAAATGGCTACAGAACTCAATAAACCATTTTGGTCAAAAATAGCAAAGTATGACACAAGCTGCAAACCTGATCTGAATTAACAAGAACACGTAGTGACAAGGGAGGAGAGTTAATAAAGAAATCAAAGGGTAAGGCACAGACAGAAGCAATGGATTTTGGGAATATATATCTATCATTAGCATAACAAAGGCTCCTAGAAGTCAAGGATAAATCAATCACTTAAGGACTGTGATCTCCTGTCCTGATCTGCTTTGCACATTTAAGTTCTTTCCATGTGTAGGAATGATTTCACTATTAATAAATATCATTACTCTTATCTGTGACAGCTGAATTTCATTCTAACTCCATAGTTAAGGGGAGAGTAATTTAGGTTAAACGCAAACTACCTTAAGAATGCAGAGTTATGGAAATTAAACTTAAAGCGATAATCACAATTCTTCACATTGACAATTTTGAAGTATGAATGGGGTCCCTTATACAGATGACATTTCATAGCATACACGCATTGCTTACACAGCTAGCCTTGTATCATGCAAAGAGCAGACTACACTCCACGCAGTGTTACTACCATTAGTACAGATTTACAGGTGTCTTAATTCTACAGAAAAATAACTACAGTCTAACACTTTGCATTTAAGCAATCAAATTCCTTGATTTTAACTGAGTGAAGAAGTAGTCACAAAAATAAATGGTTTTCTTGTGGTTATTTTCTCTGTTGTTCTTAAAGTGTTCCCCAAAGAGTGTTCCCCAAAGGCCCTGAGGCATCAATAACTCAAATTTACAGCTGGCCCATGTAGAAATCCTGCAGTCTGGAAATCTCAGTCTGCTCTGCCTGAACTACAAAACACCCTTTCTCTCTCAGGCATATAATATTCTCTGAAGCTGTTTGTTGCCAACAGAGACCACCACATTCATGGACATACGTACACCCCATCCCGTGATCCTCTCTTCCTGCGCTCAGGTAGCAGTAAGGAAGCAGGAGATGGATTTGAACTCCCACAGCACTTCTGCATCCTGCCCAGCCCCCAGCATCAGTAAAAGAGCTCCAGGGCTCCGTATATTTGCACAGATTCGCTGAAGCTAAAATATTTTCCCCTAAATCCTGATGTTGCTGCCTTGAGGCTATTTTCAGGCAGTTTAAATTCCAATTAGCCTGAAATTTCCATTGAGTACATGCTTCAGAAAACCCATAGCCAGACAAAAGGACACAGAAGACCTATTGAATTTTTAGGTGGAGCTACGTGATATGAATATGGCCCTGTTTCTTTGTTTTTAGATGCATACTAATTTTGGACACTAAAAGAGACACTGTCCACATGCTCCCTTTCGTATATGGGGAAGCACTAAGCTCGTGAAAATAACTGGTGGTGAGGAGTTCCTGGAGTTGCTGTTTCTTTGTGTTCTCTGTGGCCTCACAATAGTGAGCTGTACTATGATTCAGCTTCGAAGTATGGTGGGAAGCACTCGCCTGGACTCATGGGGTCAGGATGTGCAGTTTATTATACTGAAGAGGGCAAGAACCCAGGAATTCTCACTTTCTAGCTGAGTCCTTTAATATCAGACTGTTACAAAAAAAGAAGAATAGCACTGGCTGCAAAGTACCGGAAGAGCTTTGTGAACTAAATCCTGAGTCAATAGAGATATTTGGAATGTCCTGCTATTTCTTTATATTTTAAGATCCCGTGCTAAGACCGTAATGCATTCAAAATGTAAGCATATTGGACTTTTTCCTGCACATATCCAAAGCCTCTCTTTATCACTGTTTACTTAGGAAACTTAGACAATTGTGCCAGTTAGGCTGGATAGCCCTCTCCATCACTTAAAATTTGTGTGAGACAGTGCCTCAGGTGGGTATCCAAATCAGGTGGATGCAACTGTATCCTCAGACTTCAGTCTTTGTCTTTCTAATACAAATTCAAAGTTCATTGCAAAACACAAGATAAATCTGTAGCTGAGACCATGCCCAACCAAGCAATTCCTACACAGTTCATCAGAACCGTAGGAGCTGGCTTTAGCCCACCCTACGTGGGTGTCTGATGGGTATGGCATATATTCTCAACAGTATATGGAGGAGCTCAAAACCGACACCTGTTTTGATGTTCCTAGATAAGACCCATACTCTCTGAACCCATGGTTAATGTATATGCATGGTTTCCTGGTTACCTAGTCAAAGCCGTCTGTTAAGATGGCTTTTTGCCCATTCGCAGATTGGTCTGATTATTTCACTACAGCATAGGTGCCAGGTAATGATAGGTTTAGATGGACAGCCTGCAGTGCACCACAAGTGACAATGCTTCTGCCAGAAGTCCTCCTCTGTGACTCCAATATCTCATTAGCACTACATGCCTCTTTGCGCTTGCCCATACATATTGGCACTTATATAAGGACATTTTGTGTGCATGCAGTTCTCTGGCAGCCAGAAACCCAAATAAATACATAAAAATATAAATATAATCCATCAGAGCCCAAGGAAGAAATAATTTTCTCTAAGCAGTCAGCAACTTAGCCAGATCCGTAGCCATAAACATTATGCCCTTTCACTTGCCACATATGCAAAAAATCGCTGTCTTTACCTGCTTATAGTCTGTCTGAAAAATAAACCTTAATTGAGTGGGTCACCCTTAGAGATTGAAACACATAAAACAGACCATACATTTCTCTCAGTAGCAGTCTGAATGTGTTGCAGCCAATATGAGTTTCAGCTTATAAATGCCTATGGGCAGAATGCGAGCAGACATAAGCTGGAGCCACGTACACTTGCCTTTGAGGTTAGTTGACAGCTGGGGGATTTGTCAGCCTGCCACAGAGAGCACTAACCCAAGCGTGGATGTCATTTTTCTCTTTGAACATGCACAATTAAATCTGCCTGGCATCATCAGCATGGGGCACCGCACTGTACAAGCAGCGTGGAAGGGAGGGGGGACGTTTTGCTCCTCAGCATCTGAAGAGAAGCTGCCAATCCCAGAGTGTAAATTGTGCATAGGCAACTGCTATGAAACTTTAACCCAGATATTTTAGTCTTTGCTAAAACAGAGCAATATAAACCTCACCTAGTTGTATAATCAATTTAATATTTTTTTTTTTTTCATACTAAAGAGAGTTTTCAACAGATTATTCTAGCTTACATGGAAATGCTGTTAGCCACACAAAATAACCACACTGAAAAGGGGTGCATGATGTTTGAAAAACTTGCAGAAACCTCTATGAAATTTCAGCCATTTGCCCCAATTTGTTCCACCCCTCTTGCTCACAGGCCCCCAGAGAAATGCATACTGTGGTCTGTAATTCATTCAAACACAGCTGTGATGCCACAGAAGTCAGTTAGCTGACAGCTCCGTATTCCTGAATTTAATTCCGAGTGAATCCTGGCTGCTGGAGACTTGTGCTTATTTACAGCTGTCACTTGAAGGGGATATATAAGGGAATTGGTAATATGAACAGAGGGCACCTAGCAGGCTGCAGGAAGGGTGGTGTAGCCACCTGCTCCTGAAGAAATCGATATGGGTGTTTACACTGGATGTTTACACTGGCTCCTAGGAAGGAGGGGATGTGATATGGCTGTTCTTCCTCCGGTTGCTTCAAAGGAGGCAGGGAGTGGAGTAGGACAGCCACTGCTCTTCCCCAGCTGTTTGTTGGAGCTCCACTACTAACTGCTCTTAACTGTCTACCATAGTCTACGTTAAAGCCAACAAAAGTAACAAGCTATACATAGTACCTATGCATATTTTTTTCCTCCAACTATGCCAGGTGGGACCTGTATCGCCTCCTGCTAACCCCCTGCTGTAGGTTTGCAGCCCCCTTGTCAAGGATAACAGGGATGGCAAGAGCAGCCAGCAAAATTCAGACACATTTACTCTTGTTTAGTGTGCCTGTCTCATCCAGCCCGGCTGCAGCTACACTCTCTCGGTCCCGTGTGGCACAGTAAACAAAAGATGCTGCTCGACCTGAGACTGGAAAGAGCAATGAAGGATGAGAAGTCTGGGCAAGAAAATATCTTACTATGGGTTTGTTGCGTGCCCTTTCTTTTATGGCTTCTGAATAATTTTAGAACTTTTAAAAATCCCATTAGGTGGTACTCTGTACAAGTTGATCACACAAAATACATTGGGACTGAACTTGATGCATGTTACGGGAATTAGTTTTTAAAGCAACATTAGTATTTTTTTTTTTACTTATTGCAATATAGGGTTAAGATAACATGAGCTGTCCTTGGAGTAAGGACTGTCTGGGCAAGCACTAAGTCTATTACAAATGCAGAGCAGAAATATTCTTAATAATGCTACTAACATATACTGAAATCTATTAATAACCATGGTCTGATTCTAAGTCAGATGATAGAGAATATTTTAAATTCAGGCACCACAGACCCAGCTGTAACATCCTGGGAGCAGGAGCTGGTGGAAGGGTGATTCATCACAGCAGCGCTGTGTCTGGACAGGGGAGCTGAGGGGATGGTAGCATGGCCTGTGTGTTTGGTCCTCTGGTTTTCCAGAATAAGGATTTCTCCAGACTAACCTGGGTTCTGGTCTAGATCCTGTGTGTGGATCCCTTCAGGAACCCTGAATCTCTCTATGATCATCCAGTTTAGCCATAACCTGTGTCTAGGAAAGTTTTTGTAGGCTCAGAATAAACGACCTGTGTCGCTGATACTCTGACCGTAGCAGCGTTGTCTCCTCTCCTAATGGCACTGCACCAGCCCCAGCAGCACCGCTGCCTGGCAAAGCTGCTTGGCAGTGAAGAAACTGGTGGCACAGACTGGGGCAAAGGTGGTCTGACAGCAAGAAAAAGGATGAAGACTTTCTTCCTTTGTCCAGTTATAGCAGCAGGCATGGAACACCTTCCAGAAACCTCAGGCTGCCATGAGGGTTTGGCTTTGGAGAGGCAGCAGTGCCTCAGGCGTCCTCCCTAGTCAGAGGTTGAGGCAGAAATCAGTATCTGTATTTCTCATGCGCTCCTTCCAGACAGAAATCTGACTAACCCAAACTAAACAGCATAGCACATTCTCCCCAGAGCCAAGACTTTTTGCATACTAAGGAAAAAACTAAACCAAAACATGCTGGGAAGATGGTCTGTAATAGCACAGTAAAAATACAGAAGTGATTTTCACTGCTGGAATCAAAGATATTTTAAATCTGCTTGGTTTGAACTGCTATAATCTAAATTAGTTTCAGTATTGAGAGATTTGTGGAGAGCCAGTATAATGATACAAAAGACAATCACAGGACAGCAAGCAGGTAGGCGAGGAGTCCCCCTTTCCACACTAAATCCAATAAGCATGAGGAAAAGACAGTGAAAAGATGCTGCTGTTGAGTCTCAGGGTCACTGTCTGAACTGTCACAGAAACTAAAAATATTAAAACAGTTTAGACTCAACTTTCTGAAGTTTACGCCAAACTTCAAGTGAGAAAGAGTGCAAATATAGCAATAAACAAACAAAAAATATTGGAAGGAAAGGGAAGAAACATATTAAATAAGAAAAGCTGAAATTATGCCATTAGAAAAACAAAATAAATTGCAAGCTCAATACATAAACAAGAAATACTTTCTCAAGTATGTAAGTTTAAAAAAGCTGATTTAATAATTCCATTACGCAGGTATGCATCAGATATAACGTTGTAGGTTTTGTCTTTTCAGAATAAGATTTGAGACAAAAGGAAAGATGATTAAGGAAATGACAAGCAGTAACAGAAGGTAGAAAATAATTCACAAAGAAAAGCTTAGACCATGTACCAGGTAGAGATATACTCATTCCCAAGTATCTCTCCACTCTTTTTAAAGTACATGGTGTACGAAAGATTAGGAATGAAGTGTATAAAACTGAGTGAGTGCTATAATTAATGCAGCCAGATATAGGTGAAAATATTGTCAGAGTTTCAAGATCAACAATTTAATATATAACACAATAAAAATGTTATCAGTTCTATATTTGTTATTATTTAATTTGAATATATGTTATTTTGTTATTGTGTAAACCCTTGTAAATAAGATTATCCACCAGGAGATATGATATCTGTACTTATGTCTCCTTTTCTGCTTTACAGCATGCATTAAAGAAGGTTTCAGGTACTTTAACACAATTGCCGCTGCTTCCCCCCCCCCGCCTTTAAAAGAACATCAGCTAATTCCTGCTCATTACCAGGTGGCAAAAAGTTCTGCCTCTGAAAATCTTTTAGCTTGTTGTGTTGCTTCATGGCCGGCGCATCTAACCCATCCCTTCCCAGGTGGCTGCACAAGAAGACTGGCTTTAGATCAAATATAAACAATCCAGGCTCGAGGGGAAAAGTGAAATCAGCTCCAGAGCTGAAGGACCCTCACACGGAGAACCACTGATCAGAAGTGACTGAAGATCCAGATCAAGCACAACTATTAACCCAAGGAGCAGCTGTGTAGTGGAGGGAAGGATGTAGGCTATCAGGTGGAACGGTGCCAAAAAACCTACAGGTAAAAAATGTATTTATAAACAGCATACAGAAGTGGAAAAACACCTTTTAAACACATGCATTTACAGCAAGATATTCCATTTAGTATATGACCTTCTGTCCTTCGTCCCAGCTTCTGCATACACTTAAATGTTGCCCCAAATACGGTGTATTCCTGCATGAGGTAATCTTCATGATATGCATTGGATATAGGAGCAAACTCTATTCTCAAGAGGAAAACCTCAGGTACACTGGAGAGATGTAAATGCGATAATAAAAGTCAGACTTAGCAATCATATTCCCTAGATTATACTAGATTCATTAGCATGTAACTTCAGCTTCATTTCTGACTCGCAAGCCCACCGGTTCATTTTCTTATAAACTGGTTTATTTTTATAAAACGCAACATGACAGATTTTAAAATAAACTTTTAAAAAGTTTCATGATTATAATCTTATCATTGAAGATTAAACTCCAACTTCCTAATATCTGAACTGTAATAGAAGAAACAAATAGCATTCAATACTTTTCCATCATTTCCAAGCAACACAGTCAGTAATTATACATGGCACTG
The DNA here is from genome assembly GCA_013400035.1 of Rynchops niger. Classification (NCBI taxonomy): domain Eukaryota; kingdom Metazoa; phylum Chordata; class Aves; order Charadriiformes; family Laridae; genus Rynchops; species Rynchops niger. Next base: position 373,388 of record VXBH01003978.1, read on the forward strand.
AAAAGGGAAAAGAGGGGAAGGAGATAAAATGGAATTTGAAAACACATGGTCAGTTTCTTTCCATTTCACGTTATAATACTGTTATAGACATATTGAAGTATTTTAAAAGTACTTAAAAGTATATTAAAAGAGTGACTCTACCTAGTTTCTTACTACTACAATGCATACAGTTCTGCACTTGCAGACATTTTTTTTTACATTTGTTTTAATTTTTTATAATATTCAAATAATGGTATATAAGTGCATGTATGGTGGTCCTCCCTGCTTATTATGAATGCCCATCACTGCATTGTGTTGAAATGTCTAGGTCTCTTTGAAGCTGTTAATCTGTCCCTTTATCAAAGAAAAAACTGAATATATGTAATTCTGTGCTATCAGTCAGAAATTCACAAAAAAGAAATTATTAGGTTACTCTCTTTTTATTCACAGAGATAAAATATTGGTTTGTTTTTCTTAGGTCATAGCAGATAACGCACACGTGAGAACAGGGTGAAAGGAATGCTCATAGAACTTTTTCCAAGCCAAACGTTAACTGCTCTTTTATATTAGAACTAATTCTTCAGTCTTTCCTAAATAGCTAAAACAAAAAGATTCTGTAATTGTTTACTAAATTTGTATGAAAACAAATACAGGTATTTAAAATATAGCATATATTGTAGACCGGCTCCTAAGGAAATATTATTAATTAGTAATACGGCTAACATTATCCTGGCCATAATTCTCCTTTCCTAAATTTGCAGTCTGAATTGGGATAGTGAAAATGCAGTTAAGTAATTAGGAAATGAGACTTAAGAGAGCGATCTCTCTCTCTCTCTCTCTCTCTCTTTCTTTTTTTTTTTTTTTTTTTTTTTTTTTATTCTCTTTCTTTTTTTTTTTTTTTTTTTTTTTTTTTAATCCTAGAAACACAAAGTCAGATTGCGGAGATGTTTTAACATATGAGTGAGCACGTCTCGTATGCACTGAAGCACCTTGCTGAGCTCAGTGCCACCTTAAAACTGAACTCACTAATTCCAGCTGGAAAGAGGATCCCAGCAGGTGTTAGCCAAGTGCCACCGAAGCTAAATTTGCCAAGCAGATTTCCCATTCAGCACAAATGTGATACATCGATGCAGAGCCCCCGTGTGAGAGCCACTGACTCCACCTGTGTTCAGGACGGTTACCACATATACAAACCACACAAACAGATCCAAACCAGGCACCCAGAGCCTTGCTGGCTGTTAGGACAACCCTGATGGTCTCAAATCCCACCCCTGATTTTGCTCTAGAATCACCACTGGGGTTTGAAATCAGCCCTATATTCTTGACCAAGAAAAAAGTTCCCACTTATTTCAGTGCGTTTCTGTGACAGAAAGCTGGGGCAGGTGGCAAGTTGTGGAAATTCAGGGGTTTTATTCATATAACTGAAACCATAACTTCATTTTTATCTAAAAATAACAGCTAGTGCTAGTAAGCATCAGCTGTGAACACAAAATTATTAGCTGAACGATGTGCTGGCTATTGGTTCCTCGTATATCTTTTATTCTGCTAGAAAACCTGTGGTGAGCTATCTTAACATCAATGGAATAAATAGCCATCATTACATTACATGTTTTCCAACTAAAAAATTACATAGACTTACAGCGTAAGTATTTGGAACGGAATAAAAGTGATTGTGAACCCATTAGTTCCAACTTATTGTATAATTAACCCAGTTCTGCATTATTGATTTTGAGAAGCATGGAAATCCGTGCTAGACATTCCTTCTACTTTACCATTCAATTTAATTAAAATGTCCTAAATTTAATTAAATGTGTTGAATTTAGGACAACTAAGTACCTCATCTTTCAATATAATAATTCACCTCATCATGGAAAATATAAGTGGACACTAAAGAAATAACAGTAACTTCAACACTTGTTTTGTTGAAAGAAAGAGTGCTCTAAATGGAATTAACAGAGACTAGCTCATTTCTTTTTTTCATCATTCAAATGATCAATTATTTTAACTGAAACACATTTAATTAAAACTGAAATATTTTTAATTTAATTAAATTGTCAATGTCTGCCATTTGTTTTAGTGCCAAATCTGGATAGGTACTGGATATCAATGTCTCATCATGCATTTAAGTTCAGCATAGCAAACCAGGGCAAACACATATGACTTCATCACACCTCAAGGTGCTGAGTGCTCTCAGCTTCTGGTGGCTGCAACTAATCCTACTTAGCAGCAAAGGTAGATTATTTTATTGAATTTAAGCCTTCCAGCCCTGGGGTTTTTGAGATTAAATTCTCTGTTCCAGCTCTCTCCCTGGCAGGTCTGACTAACTCATACTGTTACTTCCACTCACCACTGCTCAGGCTAAGTGGCTTGGGTAAAAGTGTTCTGATTCTCCCAGATTCCTAAAACCTCCTATAAATAACTTGAGTTGAAAATTTCTGTCTTAACCTGAAATTTTGAAGTCCAGGCTTTCCTGCTGTCATCCTAGACCCTCACTGAGGCATTCTGAGAATTACCATACCCGATATGGTTGTTAAAAACCCAGATTTTTTCATCACTCCACTCAGTGATTTCAGAGTACATAAACTAGAAAATTTTAACTGCTCTCAGGTCTGCTCCTGTAGACCTGTTCACCAGCAGCTAAACCATTAGCTTTATTTTTCTGCACATGGTGCAAATGAGAAGACAGATACCAGACGCCTCTTCTTGCCTGTGCTCTTTCCACTGACCTTACACTTCCTTGTCTCTGTAAAGGAAGAGTTTGCAACTAACTTCCCAAAAATGCTCTCTGGAAAACCACCATCACCATGTGCATACCAGCTGGGTGACTGTAAATTTATTTTGAAATATTTGGCAAGCTGTGCCCCAGGATTCCTCAATCTCAAGAACCCCGCAAGCAAGCCCACCCCAATCCTATACTTCCTTCTGTATAAAGAACAGGAGCAAAATGAAAGCAAACCTGTAATTAATTTATTTCCTTTCAAGTGGTTCTACCTTTTCCCTGGAGACTCTGTACTCTGCTGCAATAAACTGCTCCCCTCGAATGGAATTTGTGCTCTTGAGTATATACTGACTCCAGACTGGCAAGGACTATCATCCGTACGCTTATGAAAAGGGTTTTGAAGCAAGAGTAGGACAAGACCACTGTTAGAAGAAGCTTTTTGAAATATTACAATACATATTACTGACAAATAAATTAGTTTTCCTCTCTTAACGAGCCTATCCCATAGTTTTTTCAACACTGGGAAACCTCCAACAAGCCTTTCTTAACATAAGCCAAACCTTACAAGTGCCACATTTCTACAGCTGTGTGGGGAGTGCACCAGGTCTTCTTTTAAGTGGGAATTTCACTTAATCAATTGCCTTCATCTGGGTTCATTTCAGATTGGCAGAGATTAAGCATCTCAGAGAGTATTTGTAAATATATCAGCTCTTGTTAAACCTTTAGGCATAAACCTAGATATAAAGAAATTAAAGATACACCATAGACACCTATCCAGTAGCTTTTCAAACACTGCCAGGTGCACTGCATAAACCAGGAGCACTTCAAATTTCTCCGTGTTTTATCCTATTGGCAAAGAAATCTTCCCTGCACCTCTCCAAGGCCATTTCCCAGCACCAACTTAAAATATCCAGAATGAAGGATAAAGGCTGTATGCGCGACTGAATGCAATGCAATGCACCATCAACTCAGTTTTATACAGCCAGCACAATATTTTCCCTATGTTTTTTTAAATCAAACCATCTGAGGGGAGCTCAGGGACTGGTTAAAGACTCAAGCCTGACTTCTTAGAATATCTCTTTTGTATCCTATTGCATCTCTTTCTTCTTGTAATTTCTGAATTTTCTATTTCCCCAAACATAATTCAGTTAGGAGAAACTATTCACTTAAGAGCTTCCAACCAGAAAATCCTTCAGGTTTTTCTAGCAGCGTACTAGAAAAACTCATTCTTTCTCTTTTATGATTTTTTTCTAGATCCCCATCTTACTGGATGTTCTTGTTCTTATTTTGCAAGAGGTCACAGTCTCAGAAACATTCATCAGAGGAACATGAATCTATCTTGATTCAAATCCACACAAGTTCTGGTGGCTAAGATTTCCTAAATTTGAAAGGATTTATAAGAGGGGATCTTTCCTTTTCCTGACTTTGCTAGAATCAGTTATTATTTAATGATCATTTTGTTTTCTGACTTTGGAATACCACTTGTTCCTTCCTAACTAACTCCCACTAACCTTTTTTTCCCCCATCAGGGCCACATATTTGAAGATTAGGAAAACAGAATTTTGACAGATCGAAAAAAAAAAAATAAAAAAATCCCAAGACACCAGGTTCTTAAGCACTGATGAGTATTTGTAAGAAGAAAATAATTTTTGGAAAGATGCCATCAGATTAATTTATATTTTCAAGGGTCAAAAATAGGAATAAGATTTTTCTGGGAACACAACCGTCATTGTGGAAAAGCTCACCATAGCCGTTTAAGGCCAGCACTTGCAACTCTACCTTAAGCTTGCAAGAACATAACTGTTCAGCTTGATTCTGCTCTATTTTTGTTAGGCTTCTAGAAAAAAGCCAGTGCTTTGATCAAGACGAACTCACTACCTGATTCAAAAAGTCATTTGTCCATGATTTATTACTTTTCATGGGTACTTACTTGACAATTAAAAACAAGTTCTGTTTTGCTGGATGGACAAAGTAATCAAACAAACAGAATACGCCACTGTTTGAAGTAGAGAAAAAAAATGTGACTATGAAAAGTCACAAAATCAGTGTTGATACATCCACTAGATATTATTGCTGGTATCAGATGCTATCTTGGCTCCTCAGTGTGTGACTGTCTGCTGTTAAATTTGTTGTCAGGATTAGTCCTTTTCCACCTACAGTCCATTTATTATTCTTATTATTACTCATTTATTGTTACTTCTTAGGAAGAAGTTCTTTACAATGAGGGTGGTGAGGCACTGGAACAGGTTGCCCAGGGAGGTGGTGGAGGCCCCATCCCTGGAGACATTCAAGGGCAGGCTGGATGAGGCTCTGAGCAATCCGATCATAGTCAAAGATGTCCCTGCTGACTGCAGGGGGGGTTGGACTAGATGACCTTTAAATGCCCCTTCCAACTCAACACATTCTATGATTCTATGATTATATAAACTAATCTATTAAGTGAACACACTTCCATAACCAAAATAAATCATAAGGACACAGAAGCCTTTCCCATCGCATTCTTTCTTGATGCTCTGAGGATCTGTGCACCATCTAACTGTCCATACTTCTGCAGTTCCCAGTTCCTGACATTTCCCACAAAACTCTGCTGCGGCGGGAATTGCTCACAATACTGTGGGTAGCATCTAAAGCATACTCTATAGTACGAATAGGTGTCCTCCTATAGTATGAATAGGTGTCTCACCTGCCTTTAGGAAACCCAGGCCCCTGAGACCATGAGGAAAGTCCGGAATAAGGAGGACTCTCCCTTAGTGGAGGAGAATCAGGTTAGGGAGCACTTAAACAAACTCATTTTTACAAGTTACGTAAGTCCATGGGGCCTGACAGGCTGCACCCATGAGTGCTGAGGGAGCTGTCTGATAGCATCATGAGGCCACTCACAAATATCCTTGAATGGTCATGGCAATTGGCAGCGGTTCCTGAACTCTGGAAGATAGCAGATATCACTCCTATTTTCAAAAAGGGCAAGAAGAAAGATCTGGGCAATTATAGGCTGCTCAGCCTCACCGCAGTCCCTGGGAATGTGATGGAGAAAATTCCCCTGGAAAGCATTTTCTAACACATGAAGGACAAGACTGGGAGTTGCCAGCATGGACTTAAAAAGGGGAAATCATGTTTGGTCAATGCTATTGCCTTCTACAATGAAAAGAATGGCTTGCTGGATGAGGGGAGAACCGTGGATGTTGACTACCTCGACCTTAAAGTCTTTGACACAATCTCCCATGGCATCATCATAGACAAGCTGATAAAGTACAGGTTAGATTAGAGAACAATGAGGAAGACTGAAAACTGTCTGGATGATTTGGGCCAGGGGTTGTGATCAGTGGCCCAAAGCCCATTTGGAGGCCAGTCACTAGTGGTGTACTCCAGGGGTCGGTGCTGGGTCCAATACTGTACAACATCTCTATTTATGACGTGCGAAGGAATGAAGGAGAGGGAGCCAGATTCTTCCCAGTAGCGCCCAATGACAGGACAAGAGGAAAACAGGTGCAAATTAAAACATGTGAAATTCAATCTGAACACACAAAAAAACCTTTTCTATGAGGATGACTGAGCACTGGCAAAGGTTGCCTGGAGAGCTTATAGAGTCTCCATCCTTGGAGATAGTCAAAAGCCATCTGGACATCGTCCAGAGGTGGCTCTGCTTGAGCAGGGTGGTTGGACCAGATGACCTCTGGAGGTCCCTTCCAACCTCAACTACTCCGTGATTCTGTGCAAGGAAACCCTATGTTATAAATTATTTGGCAGCTTAAAAACAAGTTTCAGGTTCATACTAGTAACCCATACAAAACTCTGCAGCTGAATGACTCATTTCTTATGCTGAATTAAAGACTCCCGGAATATGGGCTGAAGTAATTTTGAAAAAGGATCTGTTGAACTGTCATCACACTCTCCCGCAAATGTAAATTAATCCTTATTCACAGCATCACTGCCACCTCTTATAAAATATAATTTAATCTTCATAGTAGTTCTGTTTCTTTTAGGTCTGAGATTTTCTTTCTATGCAAGTTTCAGATCATCACAGTTCAATATGCCCAGCTAAGGCTAGATAGAGTTTATCTCCACCTTGTATTTCCTTAAGACAGCATGCATTTACAGTCATGTTTTCAAAGCATGTGGTTGTGCAACCATAAAAAATTGGAATCACAAAAAACTGTATTGGCACAGAGTTGTAAATCTACTAGTTCTATGTGCCATTGTGTGTGCCTGTATTTGTACTCATCTTGCATTCCCAAACAGATTTTGCAAGGAACTATTGTTCATTGCTCTGAAAATGCATTTGCATTTTTCATCATGGTACACGTTTCTTCTTCTTTCAAAATGCAGAAATGTCGATGAGTCTTGTTACGAGCATAGGAATTTTTTGAAAGCGATGTTTGGCATATACCACTGACTGTCAGAGAAACATCTGCACAGAGAAGCATGTCTGTCTACAGTTAAAGGCAAGATTTTAAACGGGAACTTAGTTTCACCTTTTGCTTTTTACAGCTTTTAATTAAATTGTGGTAGCATACGTGACCAATTCTGTCCCGTGGCATACAAAATCTAAGAAAGTTTAAGTGAACTCACAGGCTTAATGAATGCATTTAAATTTAAAAATCAGACAATAAAAATATTATTATGCAATTTGTTTTCTGGGATTAAAATCCATGGATTTTAGTTTTTTTCATTCCCCAAGTGATATGTATTCTAACTGCAACTATTTCTACTCTGACAGCTGAAATATAAACGTGTTTATTGGTCCTCTGTACTGCCAAATAATTTGTGTTTTTATTAACTAGAATGGAGTTGTTCTACAGCAACTAAGGGTTATAATCCTGCTTTACAGGAAAACTTTGGGGTGTAAAAGTAGAACAGAAGAAATATGTGTGACCTTTTCTGTACAAAATTCAACAAATAGCTTGCTATCTAAGTGTAAAGTCAATGATCTGAGCCTGTAGGCTAGTATAACTAGGTCAAGAGTAAATCTAGCACCGAGAACCTTATTTTCACAGTAACCTATGAGAAATGTTAGATTCTTTTTTCTTCCATAACGACAACAGTTTTATCTTTCATTGCTGAAATCTGATACAATAGCTTAATTATCTGCAGTTTTTTGTAGTTGTAGTTGTAATTGTAATTTGTAGTTGTATTTGTAGTTCCTCTTCTTTGGTTATTGTATAGCTCCATGATTTGACTTGTTTGCTATTCAACAGTGAGTGCTGATATGGAACATAAAATATATTACTCCAGTGGAAACTATGGAAACTAGTTGTCACCTGTGATACTGCAAGCTGCCTTTTAAAACAGATGTTGGATAATGAATTTCTTGGATTAAGATAGCAGAGTACTGCAACACTCACTTTAAGTTAATACACCAGATGTACAAATTATGGAAAGATCCTCATCCATTTAAGACCCTGATGTGATTAAACAGGTTTTTGAAGTAGAAGTAAGATATAAATCATCATATGTTATCAGTACTTCCCATTTTAACACAAGTACCAAGCCTGATATAAAATTACAGTTTATATATTTCACATTCATCTGGCACAGACCAAGAAGATGCAATAACAAACCAGTTCACTAGTTCCTAATTTGAAATTATTCATATGTATTTAGGGTTGAGTACTAGCACAGTCCAGCTCCACAGAGGCTGAGACAGAAACAACTAATGTAATTTTCACGATATCACACGTTTTTTGCCCAGGTGCACTGTTTCATTCTAAGCATGGTATACACCTGTGCTGAGGTTTTACCAAGGTAACAGGGTGTAAGGAAAATAGGTATCAAACACACTGCCATACAAAATGAAAACTTCGTTGGAAAGGCTTCCATCTGGATCACATACTCAGATTTTTCTTTCTGTCATAATCGCACTAGCAGGAGGGTTTTTTTATTTGTGTGAACCATTCTGAAATAAACTCATTTTTTATTAATTTAATTAAATAAAAGATTAAGTGCTACATGATGGATAATATGGTAATTATTTTAAAACATAAAGAATTTAACAATATGTGTTTCTTATCAGACAAATTCAGCTTTTACAGTGTCACTCAAGGCTGAATATAATAACATGATAATGATGTTTTATCCTCTTACCCTGCATTGCTTTATGTCCACTTAGGCCTTCAGATAATAAAATGCTTAAGGAAGATATTTTCTTCACTGTTTTAGCATTTTCTACCCATGATTAAGTACACATGATTACATTGTTGTACTGATTGATGCCAGCTTAGCATAAGGACATTTCCTAGCAATTATGTTTGTCTAAAGCATTAAATATTATATGTCTTCCCTCTAGGCCAAGATTGATATGGATATATACATATGTATGTGTCTGTACGTATACATACATACATATGCCTATGCATATATGGATGTGTGTATGTATATAGAAAAATACTCTAATGTATTAAAAGACTTCCAGATGATTTGTGTGTTATTATAGATATGTGCTCTTTTAAATAACTTATGTTGTATTCATAGTGCAAATAAGAAAACTGAAAAATAAGAATCAATTTTCTCTTATCTGTTTTTTTTAAGAGAGAATTCTAATGACTTCATGGTTAGTTTCTTTTTTAAAGCCATACAAAGCATTTTGTTTTAGCTCTCTGATGGTAATTTTATACTTACTTTAGCAACTTAAAGGAGTTTTTGCAATTATATTATGCATATTCAGTCATCAGTTATTTGAAGGTCAGCATTAAAACATCACCATTCTGTATCGAATACAATTATTCTATCAGAATTGCCATAATGGGGGAGGAATCAAGAAATCATGACTTTTTGTGATGATCACTGTAACTTATTTCAATCATCTGTTGTGTGTTTATTTTTTTATATATATAAAAATATAATTTTTATATATATTTTTATATATATATATCTCACCTAAAATGCTCACATTCTTCCTTGTGAGTTTTATTTTAGTCTTTATTTTCTCAGTTAGTTTTTCCCTGAGTATTTTCCTTCTGGCACTCCTCTGCCCCACAACAAGTGAATGGCTCCATGTACATTCTCATTAGCACTATGTAAAGTCATTACTATGATTAGAGTTTATTCCTTGAATTCATTCCTCACCAGGTAATGCACACATCTATACAATTCAAAACTAAGAAAGAAACACAGTTAGGACTTGATGACTGATCCATTCTGATAAAAGTTTCTGTTTAAAATTGTTTCCAGTTTTGCAGGTATTAAAAATCTCTCTGAACATGTATACAAACAAAGTAAACAATTAGCTAAGCATTGTATGGATGTCTCTATGCAATGCATGTCTCTGACTAAAAGTGTAAATTATAAGTGCCTGAAGAAAAGAATACACATAAAATATGAAAATACAGGAAGGGTTTTGAGAGATGTTCCTTGGCAGGCACGTTAACCTGAATTTGCAGAAATTTTCTATAAGGAAGACAAAGAAATAATAAATAGAGCAAAGTCTTTTAGGGATCATCTAAGACAGTTTATAACTGAACTGGACAAGAAAGCCTTGGGTAGATTGGAGACCTTAGGATAGAATGTTCTCACATGAGGACAGATATGCAGTACCTGATCTATCAACTAATTTTTATTTTGGTTTTGGTTTTGATATTTGTCTGGTTCTTTATAGCATTGCAAGCTTATTTAAAATAGCTCAATTTGTCTTGTATTTAGTGGTTTTTGCTGTTTATTTGTTCTTTTTTTTTTGCTTTTTGCTTTCCTTCAGTACAGCAAAAATTAGTGGTTTCTTCTCTAATAGTATAAACGTGTCAGCTATACAGCATGCTAGCCATCTAACACAATTGCTCATTCATCCAGATCTTTCAATCTTTTAAATCTATTAGCCTGACAGGAAAGGTACTTGAAGGCTTTCAAAGGCCAAATTACTAAAATTCAAATAAAGTCCAAATTACTGAACACTGTCATGTGATGTACAAGTCTGCTGGGCACTGGCCATAAAGTGACCTTGGCAGAGCTATTTACAGCAACGTTTTAGATGCACAATTTAACCTGGAGCAAATAAAAATGCATTTATCACATCAGAGTCTGCATAAGTAATCCCTCTCGTTCTCGGACTTTGGCACCCGCTCAGTAAAGATCACAAAACCATCACAAAGGTCCCATAATCATAGTTTCTGCTGCTCAACCGGACTTGTTACAATGAAGTAAAATGTTATGTCTGCATTCATGGCAATGTCCTAATCAGCTGACAAAATACACTCGTTACTCTTTAAGATTTCATAATTGCTTTAGGAAGGCTGCCACAATATGTGGCATGTGATAGAACAAGAACTATTATTAACATGATAGAGTTGCAACACATTTATGTCCTGCAGTAGTATAACACCCTCCCTTTGCTTATTTAAACACCTGAACAAGCCCACTCACCTAAAGCCAGCTGAAACCTCAAGTTTCTTGGTTTTTACACTGAGGCTGATGGAATATTCATCACTGTATTAAACATGGCAGGGAAAGAAGCTGCTTATGTATTCTATAGTAAGCAACACCATGTGCTATTTGTCAGGAAAATATTTCTATTCAGTACTACAGTAAAGGCTGAAGATTGGTTTTCATTACAAATAACATTTATTTTTCTACCTAACAGAAAAATCTCAGGAAAGTAAAATCAGGGAAAAGAGATGTTTGACTTCAGTGAATTCTTCTAACAAAAAATAAAACTGAATGCCTTTAACACAAGTTTGAAGAATAACCTATCAGAAGTTATTAAAATTTCTTTTAGTAACTAAGCCAGGCTGTGCCAGTTCCAGTAATCATTGTCTGGAATATCAAAGAAATCCCGGAGTCATAACTCCTTATTTGAAATGAAAAGGTAACATTTCTAGGCTTTTTCCCCTGTAAAGATAGAGCTCACAGTGTAATTTGACTGCTGCAGAGGCATGTCAGCGGAGAAGAGTGTGCCGTTCGAGGGTTTCCTTCTCACCCTCATTAAAAGGCTCATGAGAAATACAGTTAAGAAAATCCAGAGGAAAAAGAGCATTATGTCTTCCTTTAACTCAGTCTTCTGTTCTGTTTGTGGGAAACCCTGAAACTGCTACCTTTCTAGGACTTGAATTTCTTCCTTGAGTTATCTCCCACTTCATTGTCCTGGACAACTAAAATCTGTTCACCGTACTCAGGGCAGGAAAATTTTGTGCTTGTATGAACAGAGGAAAGGAATTTAGCCGGGAGCCACTGGAGTTTATTCAGTGGGGAAAGGAACGAGAAAAAAATGGTGAGGATTATCTGGAGGGATGGAGAAGATTTATGGAAATCAGAAAGAGAGGATTCCAGGGTAATCTGCTCCTTGTATTAACAACACATGCAATCATCTGCACTGACAGTTTGTTTGCTCTGATTCTTCCCATTATCCAGGGACTGTGTAAGTGTAACTATGGGTAAGGCATTTACAATTGTCAGTGAATAACCTTGCAATAGCTCTGGTGACACTCTCCTCCAATCTCCTGCTTCCCATTTATTATGTGGTAGAGGCCTTTGACAACTAGCACAAAGCCTGTGGAAGCAGCGTATGTGCTCAGGCACCCCCCTCATACAGGAACACGGTATTAGAAAATAGATGTTGCCGTTTCCTACCTTCATGGAGGGCTAGAATCACTAGGCACAAACTCCACTTTAACTCATGGACACAGTGCATTTTTTGTTTCAAATGTTTCTGCTAGTTGATTAACTTGAATCATAAGAGAATAGCAAGTAACAATATTGTTTAATGAGTTCCTTCATTGACTGTGTGCACGAATAGTTCCTGCTTGATGTCAAATATATTATATTTAATATCTGTTTACTTGAATTATTCTATTTAACCCATGTTTATTTGAAAGATTTTTGAATTACATGGCTAAGAAATTTTGTATATTGAAAAAATTCTTTTGGTTAGTCATATCACTGTTTTGAAAAGTATTACAAACGTTAGAAAGAATCGTCGAATGCATCAGATGAAGAGCAAAATTATTATTATTAAACTTGTCACTAAACCTGTCAGTATATAACTGCTATAATCTGCCTCTCACTTTTTATTCACATTAGTAAAAGAGGAAAAAGTGCCGATGCTGGGGTGCTGCAGTTGCTGTGGTTGATGAGAAATCCCTGCTGGCCTCCAAGAGGAGCAGGCTCCCAAATGCCAGTTGGCTTCCCAGAACTTCTCAAGCGCCTCCCTCATCCTTCCTTGTGACTAAACAAGGTAACCTACAAGTTTATTTTCTAGTGCAAAAATGTGCTGTTACAGCTGTTGATCTCTGACATACAGGGATTTTTTTCAGCTTCCCCGCCCTCCCAACGATACTGCTGTCCTTCAGCATTCCTGACATCTTAAGAAACAAGTTATTCTTTAAACCCTCATCTCAGCACAAATTTGAGGAGATTCACTGTTCTGTCCCTGTTCTGTAGAGCACATCACTTCTTCTGACAACAGGAGCCTGCATGACCCAGGCATGGAGCAGCAAAGAAATAACTTGCTGACGTTGCTTGTAAAGTTGCATGTGTTGTGATGGTCTGACTACTTAGAGGACACAAGTACAGCCTCCTGTTTCACTCTTAAAAGCTGCAGGAAAACGAGGCCAGTGATATCTTGGAGTTCTTGTTTAGAATACCCCCACTAAAAGAAATTAAAGGGACTGGCGGCAACAGTATTGCTAACAAGTATGCAAATGCACTAGGAGATGGAGGCAGGAGGGTCCAAGAAGCCAGGCTACAAGGATGGCAAAAGGATGGGGTGGTACATGAAATACAGGAGCTTGTGCCCATCATGTTGAGCCATCGTATGGTAGACTTAAAGCTGAAAGTGAGGATGAATTTTCAAACAAACAGCTCTGTAGCTAAATGGAGGAGGTTGCTGCAACGCCTGTTTTGACAGCTGACCTGCAGCCCCCTGCAATGACACCGGCGTGGTGGTGTCCGTGACAGTGACCAGCGCTGGGGCTGGGAGCCCTGTGCAGCGCAGAAGAGAATTAGAGCTCTTCCTGAACGGCCACACATCCATCTTTCGTATAGCCAGATGGAAAGGGTGTGTGGCCTGCATCTCAGTTAAATTATCTTGCCATTTATAGCCACATATGGTGGAATTGCATTACATCCAATAGTTATTTAGGATTTACAACACGTGTAAACAAAAGTGAAATCTGGCCATTTGTCTGAAGGTCAAAGTAAGGGCAGGCTCTTAAGCTCTGTGCTAATCAAAAAGCCCAGCTATTTAAAATACTAGATGAAGAGTATACATACATATTTACACTGAACGCGACTTATGATCTTATGAACAGAAGAAAAAGCAGAGAGGGAAGAAACAGATGGTGTACAAAACATCCCGAGCAAATAAACAAGGCATAAGGAACAAAGTCACCACAAAATCAAGAACTGTCAAACAAGTACTGACCGCAGCAAAGACACACTCGGGCAGGCACAGGCTCCATAGGCATCACGCGGTGCCACGGGGCACATTACTGAGACACAGGCTTTGTCAGGATGTCACTGCGTTACAGTGACTCCAGCAGCACCTGCTGGAATACCTGCACCCTCCCCCGATGCTGCTTACTGCCACTGCCATGGTCTATCCTGTCTGTCTGCCATAAATCTGGCCATGGGTTTTGCAAGGCCAAGGGTGAAACCTGCTGTGTGGGAAGAATTTCCCCTTCTTTCTCCAGTCATTGCTCACCCTGTGATCACTAATTGTTTCTCCTTCTTCAGTCCCATCTTTTCCTTCTGGTCTATTTGTACCCTCTCGTCATTTTAAACATCAGTCAGCTTTCACCTTTGTTATTCCAGTTCCACCCGTTACTCTAGTCCTGCCATCACCATCAGCCTCACTTCTTTTTCCAAGGAGACATGATTTTTCTCAGTTGAAAATCAGGAAGAGTTTGCTAAAGGAAAGAATCAAACTTCTTTTACAGCTCATGGCACCTACAATGGTAACAGAAGAGCATCGCTATCTGAGATCCATGGAGTCCCACTTCTAGTCTAGGATGGGGGCGCTACACCGCATGACTACGGGCTAGAAACAGGGTATCCAGCTATTTTAGCAGGGACCAGTCATCATGCTTGTAGGTAAGGACAAGTGAAAGGGAATGTAACAGAATAAGGGTATGTGAGGATAATAGTAATTTAACAGTCTTTCTAAAGGCTCCTTTTCCTAAAGCTTCCACGCAAGATTCATCCATTTTTGTCGCCTGGGAAAATCAGTGGGCACCACAAGGATAATACATTCAGTTTCTGACCAGTACTTCTTTTTCCTCTTTACTAAACAACAGCCTTTTTTCCCCAACATGCTGGATGAATGACCTGTCAATAGTCAACTTGTAGCTAAGTCTATACCCTTGGGCTACAGACATTTCCAGAAGTCTGTTATGTTTAGTATAGCCATCTGTCTGTTGTTTCTCATAGTTATCACTCTTCTTTTTTCTCTGCCTAACTGGGTCACTTGTATCATCATCATCATCACTTGCTGTGCTTGTTTGATCTAGTCTGTCCATGCCTGCTGTTTCCTAGCAATGAATCTTTGCTGCACTTCAGCAACAGAAGGTTATAATAATCTACATATCTGTACATATACTGTAGCATATTGCTAAATGATGCAACATTCCAAGAGGCATTGCTTATTTTAGCATCTCAGGCACAAATATTATGGTCAACAGTCATCCCTGTCCTTGCTGTTGAAAACTATTTCTGTAACACTGACAAGAGAATGGTAAGTCATAACAAAGAAAGGAATTTTGCATAATTTTCAGTTTCTTACTTTTTTTTTCTCTTTTGATACCGTTTTCTGAGTTACTGCCACAGATTCTTTTTTCACAATTTGAGAAGGCTCTAATGCATACATGTTAAGCCCCATTATCGCAGAAAAATCATTAGTTAATACAAATCTTTCTCATACCTTTATTTGTTGCAGCTTCTTCATTACTGGTTGAGGTCAACAGACTGAACAAGTGGATCATATTATCCATGTACGAAGCTTTTTATATTTTAAGCTCTTATACCTAATTTATCTTCATACTCCCCTATGAAATAGGCACAGTAATTAAGTATGATTATGCTCATTTTCCTAATTAGGTATCAAGATGCATCAATGCTAAATATCTTCCATAAGGTTATACAGTGAATCAAAAGCAGGAATTCTTACCCTTCCCCAGTGCTTGACTACAAGTTCATGGGTATCAGGGATCTCACCTACAAGTTCACGGGGAGCTGAATTTTCTTTATGAAGGACATATTTAGTCATCAGGACTAAAAGAGTTAAAACAACATCACCATTAGTACCCCCTAAATATGCCAAAAATTGCTTGTCATGTGATACAGAACCCCTATGTGACTGTCCCATTCTTTCCCGCATCCAAAGTATCTGTCCTGTCCATTCCCAAAGAAAAACATAAACTATGCACTAAAAAGTTGAAACATATGTACAAATACATATACACATGTACGTATACAAGGAGAAGCTGAAACACGTGTACAAACCACTATGCAAAATACATTTTTTCTACTAATTATCACTTCAGTTTTTAATTATTTTTAGCATACTTATAAAAGTAAATACTAAAAGGCGAGAAACAGAGGACTCTACTTGCAGAAGCACAGTTTAAGCATCAGACTTCCTGCCTTGAACATTGGGTCAAAGATATCATTAGCATAATTGCAGAACAGCCAGTGGAGCTTTCATAAATGTGAATAACAGTGTAAAGGGCAGGTACATTATTTATAAATTAATTTCCTCTGGCCCTGAATAAAAAGATAATCATCATAAAGGGCTCATTTTTCCTCTTCTTCATTCAATCATATCAGTTAAAATATCAGTTTACAAAGCACATAAAGTTTCATTTGGATACAACAGAAAATATTAAGCAGTGCTTGCTCTCTTGGACTGTTACTCCCTGGTTTCCATTATCCCATTAGTAGGTCTTAGTGGCAACCTGTGTTTCCAGACTCAAGCTTTACAGGGAAACTCTTCTATTTCTCCTATTGCTGAATTCTGGGAGGTTGTGGCCTGACTCACACATTGCACATCGGTCACATGTATTACAAAGATGAACACAGCAAACTTTCTTTTCTGAGAATAGGAAAAAGAGCATATCTAACATCACAGTAAGGTGCAGACATGAAGACATGAAAAATATTTTTTCATAGAAGAAATGGCCATCCTCTTTTCTACAGTTCTGTGTTTTCTTTTTAAACAAAGTTACGTTTTAGCCACTTGTCAAAGGAATGAACAATCGGGAAAAAAGTTTTGAGACATTTGGATCCAAATTTGTTACATCAAATATTTCGAATGATTCCAAAGACAGGTGAGTGACTGAGTTACAAAGTTGAGTACAAGAGACAAATTCAAAGTAGAGTTTCCTTTTAATGGCATATCCTAGACAAACAATTCCAGTTATGTCTCTGTATGACACAATAAATGATGAAAAAAATTCAAGTTTGACAGCATTATTGATAGTCTCACCTCTCTGATGACATCAGCTTCCTGTATCAAGCCACACCATTCAGAGGCCAAAGAAGCTGAGGATATACACTATTAAACACCAAAATCTTGGAGGAGGAAGAGTTTCTAACAGCAGAATGGGTATCAGCTGGTGGCAGGAGAACCCCCCTGGGATTCCCCTCCTCTTCTGACACAGAGGGTTCGGTGGTGGCGGGAGTGCTGCCACACAGCTCTTGCCACTGGGTGCCAGTGTCCCAGTATGCAGAGAAAGAAAGTGTTTATCTTTCCTGCTCATTAACTATCTATAATGGACTGTGGAAAAGAAGACCAGAGTTTGGTGCTAGGGCATTCTGAGGAATCAGCTCCACCTGTTTTGATACTGTTATGATGTAGAAGAGCTTGTCAATGATCTTTGTTTTTAAGGTCTAAAACACAGACAACCCAATTTCTCTGTTGAGGTTCTATTTGTTATTTTTATCATCTGTCTTTGATATTGAAATGTTATGCATACTCTTTGTCTCATGTGAAAAACCTTTGTTCACAGATAAGACGGAGTAAGCAAGAAGGTCCTGGCTTTTGTTGGTGCTCAATCCTTTTCTACACCTACCTAATCTCTTTCAGAGGTAATTTTTATCCTTCAGAGGTACTTCTGAACACAACATGTTGTTAGCTTTGGAACGTACTAATTACACAAGCAGGCATGGATTTTCAGAAATTTTTCCTGCGGACAGTATGCTTTCAGACTGCCCAATAGCGGATGGCCTCCACTTGCATAGTGGCTTGGTTTTTATTTATTTCAGAGTTAGGATGAAATGAAAATATTAGGATACCATGTATACCGAGTCAATGGATGAGAGGGACAACGGATGGGGAAAAGTTTCTGCTGGTGATACTACCTTTCTACCTTCACATAAATATACAGTGAGGAATTGTTTCCCCATTAAAAAAAATGAAAAATGCTACAAAAATAAGAAGAGTTTTATTTAAATAATCTTAACAATGATAACTTTGTCCTTATGTGTATTAGTATGTCTTCTAAACCTCTTCTCAAAAAACTTACTTGTAATTTAGGCACAACCATTTTACTCAAACTCACCATCAGGCAATAAAAGTAGCAAGGAAATTACTGATCATTCTAATTAAGTTATCCATTAAGGCTAACAATTAGTGATTTAGGTCACTGCTGTATGATAACTGATTGGGGTTTTTTTCCCATAAAACTATGAAACATACAGATTTATGGATAGAGCAACCACAGGTTAAGCAGGTTTTATGTTGGTTAATAAAATCTGAAAATAATTACAAAAAATATTCTCCATGCCAGATTTCTTTTGGCAAGAACATGCAGGAAAATTATGCTGTGTAGTTAGTGCCAAGCTGGATAGCTTTGTACGCTAATTCTAAAATGAGGTATGGAGTTTATGACAACCATCTGCTGAGATCTCTTCCCCATCCTGCCCAAATGAAATTAAAATATTGATCAAAATGGTTTCTTTGCAAAACTGTAAAATTTAATAGTAGCGTTGTTACCTACGCTTGGATATTACAATGTCTGCCTTCTCTTTATGAATTGTAGATGACAGAGTTTTCTACATGTAAGATCAAGTCTGCCTTTTTCTTGTTCAGCATTCTTAAGTACTGAAAGCCATAGACACTGAAATCGAGAGTAAGGCAGAGTTAGCTCTGAAGTCGTAAATACAATCCTGAACTTTTGCCTGGTCAGATTTATCTGATCTTGAAGGCAAAAAAACTTCATAGGTTCCCTATATATTTTTCAAAAGTTTGACAGAGCAGAGATTTTTCTTCTGGCAACCATTCACAGACAATGCAGGCTTAAAACATATGAGCTCTTCAACTTAAGTTCTGAACACCAGGTCTGCCTTCATTGCAGTGCTTTGAGAGGTTCGGTCTAGTATCTATCAACGCATGCCCAATACACACTTAGAGCATCAGGTGTCTCACGAAATGTACCTTCAGCATTGCTCTCTTTAAACTGCTTCCCTGTTGGAGCTTCGGCTCTGGGAGTCTGAGATCAGCTTTGCTTGACTGAGTTCAGAACCACATTTTGTCGTTTCCCAGAAGGGCATGTGAATCATCAACCCATACACTAGGAAATGAGCAGAACAGTATGGAGGAGAGTAGACACATCCCACTCTTTCTGTTGCACTAGTACAACCTGCAGGTAAGAATTTAATATCCCCTAAACTGAGGACTACTCTCTGGATATGTGTTTTAACCTCAGTACTTAAGTAGCAACATTAGCTAAAAGTTAATTCTTATCCTTGTCAGTTAGAATTTATTAAAATTCCTTTGACAAGAGAATTCCTATACTCTGGCTTATGCTTTCAGGATTTTTTGCATATTCAACAATGAGCCCAGAGTGGAACGAGCATCCTACCAACACTCCAGACTTCATGGTCCTGTTAGAGCATCCTTTTCTCTTCATTCGGCGAAAATTTTCAGTTTCCCTAAGCTTGAAATATAGCAAGTAGAATAAGGAAATACCTATCTGTATTTCCAGACTACTATACAACACTCATAACTTCTCCACAAGCAACTGGAGGTGAAGGTCTCCAAACACGGCAGGTTTACAGTATACAAGCATGAGTTAATATTAGCCATACTAAACTGTTAAAAGTTGGATTTGTTTTCATTTTCTCTAAATAGTTTAATAACTATGAATATTTTCAATGATTTAAAATTTATTTAAGAATTCCAGAGAATAAGAGTGGAGAACAGTTACTCACTGACACAAAGAACTGCATACCCCTACAATTCATTCTGACAATTACTTGATTCAGTTCTCCCCAAGGGATTTCAGAGCTGCCAGTGATGTTTTAACAACATCATAAATAAAAAAGTATGGAGTGACTTCTGTATGTTCTCTATAGTCTGAAATGGTAGATATAAGAATTATACAGGAGTCTAAAATTGCTAAAACAAATATTAATATATATTCAATAAAGTACAATATTTAATGACAAAAGTAAAAATTGTCTGCTAATGCATTCTGGAAAATCTGCAGACAAAAGCTCTATATTAATTATCTAGCAGCTTGTTTTAATTTCTACATGCATTTTCAGTTACAATTGAAAGACAGGAAAAGTACTGGCCTATATTCCTATGCATTATCTTTGATTTCCTGCAATACTCTGAAAATATATGCTTTTATAAAATAATTTTAATGTATAAATAATTTTAATAAGTCAACATTGGCAGGGGGGATACAGATTACCTGCATTACTCTCTTCCATTTCTAAATCCCACAAAGTTATAATTAGAAAGTTAGTTTTCACGATGTTTTCCTATCGATGGTATTACTCAAACGAAAAAATTGAAAGTAATTCAAATGAGGAAAAACTGCAGGTTTCTATGAGGCTTTCCTTCTAGAGCACTGGTACTCCTCTGTCATGCCTTCAGAAGTTTCCATTTCAACCATTATGCTTTAGCTTTCAAAGGCTTTTCTGCTATTTCCCATGAGTTTTTGCAATTAGCACATAACTTGGCAGCTAGAAAGCTCGGAAGAGCCAGGACTTTTGAGCACTGATGTGCTCTAACAACCAATATAGCAGTGGGAAGAAAGAAAAAATTGCAAAATACCACATTTCTTCACTTTTCCTGTACAAACAATCATTAAATTTGCAGTGGCCCTGGACACAAAAAACATAATCAAAAAAGTGAAAGGGGTTGGGATTTTTTTATATTCACTGATAAATTACATGCATACAGCTAAAAGAAACATTTCTGTTTTAAATTGCCTTGCACAGTTTACTTGCAGAGGCTATGACCGTAAGGATATGGGTACCTGGCAGGTTAATTCCTGAGATTCTGGCTTTGCTAATTTTATCTTTTGGTATCACACCTTCAATCATTGTCTTCAGTATAACTATACAACACATCCAGTAAACAGAAAATTAAGTAAAATCTATTTTGCTTCATGAATCTTCAAAAAATAAAAAGGTAAATAACAGTTGAACATTGATCTCTCATTTCTGAGGATGATATATGTACAATCCATAATCTTTAATCAAAGTGTGCTGATTCCCAATTTGGATTTTCCACGTTATCTAGGGTTTGAGAAACTTAAAAATTTAAGTAAATTTTGAGAGCTGAGAAACCTCAAGAACAAACATGAATGAAAATATTTCATCTCAGGTTGGAGAGAGTGATGAGAGTACGGTTCAGCTGTTTTCAAATTATGTCACAGTGCTGAAGGAGTGCTCTAGAGAATTATTATTTTTTTAATATTGCCTTACTCAATACATCCCAAGAGGGTCTGACAGAAAAGTCACAGCATAAAAGACAGAAAATGAAAATTTCATTGTCACAGAGAAATTTTTCACTTGGGAAACATTTTCAAGCTTTTTCATTCCCAGCTGGCTGAAGAGAATTACAAGTTATCAGAAACCTCTTATGATACCATCTATTGTTAATGTTTTTAATATCTCACACAGTAAAAACTGTGAAAGCAATCAAGCCACTGACATTTTCTTTCCTCTTTCACTACTGCTTTTATCTGATTAAAACATAAATAGAGATACCTAAGCCACCCAGAAAAGATAAAACAGGCTTTTATCTTTTTTGTGAGCCTGCTTACTTCCTGATTGTTTTGGTTATCATTTTTGCACAATAATGTCCCTTTGCTATATGCTACACTATTAATATTTTAGGATTGATAGATTGCCTTTTTCTGGGTTAGTGCAGGGCCTAATTCTTGTACATGGAGCTCCTCATGCTGGCTTGACTCAGTTTGGTCATGGTCAGGTTGCCATAAAAGAAGATGCTAAAAAAATGTTCATGCAAAAAGTGGAACAATTAGAGACGCTGAAAGTAGCTGAGCTCCCTCAGGCATCCAGGAGAGCTCCTTTCCACCAGCCGAGGCCTCCTGGTACCCATGACACCCATCTGAGAATGAAAGTGGTTGTGGGTTTATGTGCTAGGTCCTGAGACTATTTTGGAAACCTGTTTTTGGTGAATGACAAATGAGTGACGTATGGGATTACAAATAGTCACTATGAAAACCTCTGTATCGCTGAAAAGCTCCATCTATACATATATATCACATGCTGGCAGTTTTAGGTCATACCTCTGCCAAAGTAGGGACAGTGATGAATTCCCCCCAGCCTGCAATCACCTGTTCAGAACTGAAGACAAAGTTTGCTTGATTTTAAGCCCGTGTCGAGCAAGTCAGTGAGGGTAACTGCGGTCATATAAGGCTTCAGAAAGGGTCTCGGGGGATTTTTGACAAGGAAGTGCAGGAAAGTTCAGGCAAATCAATTAAGATGTCATGACAAGTCACAGAAAATGCCTGTATACAGAATTGTATTCAGCTCTTTTATTCCTGATTTAGAAGAAATACATAGAGGAACGGTGCTCTATACCTGTAACTGATTCACCTCTGTCTCCTCCCCCAAATGTTCCTGAGTAGTCAAGATTTGAAATTCTTGAACAAAAATCATTATAACATTATAATTGGTAGACTCAGCTACATAATATTACAACGGCAATACATTCTACTCAAAATATAATCTAATCAAATGAATGAGGCTTTTAGTTTCTTCAAGTGCACCCCCACCTTCCAACAACTTCTATCATCTTGTTCCATGTATGTGATGTGAAGTATCAGGGTCACACATTACCGGGAGGCAGCTCAGCTTCATGTTTATTCACATGTCACAGACCCAGGGAGCATCCGAGAAGTTCTCTGCCCACAAACTAAATCATACACTGAAGCAAACACTGTTAATGACTATGCACTGAATGTAATCTGAATGTGGTTTGCGTGGCAGAGACCACACCTTCAGATACATTCTGTGCCTAATTCTGTGTCCAAATATATTAAAAAATCTGGCCCCATATCTCAGCTCATGTGAGTCTGCAAAGAACATTAGAGATCAAGAAGCAATGGCAGATTTCACCAGCTGAAGTACTAACCTCATGGCTGCCTCACACCTGAATGAAATCTTCAGCCTAAAACAGGACATACAACACCTCTGGTGCCTTTGTTTAGAAATAACACTTTCTTGGCAAGTCCTGCTGAAATTACTGATGATGGTGGCCCAATTGACTTCTCACTCTGCAGCTACTAGAACAAACCCCCAAACTGGGACATTCATTTTCTGAGAACATTACCCATAAACCAAAATTTTGGAAAATGATTTAAGCAACAATGTGAAAATGCTCCTTTATTAATGCAGGCTGTACTAGTACACTCCACTTAATCAGGACGCAGGTAATTAGGAAATCTGGTTAATTGGGACGTTTCCTAGAGAGCTGAATTAAACCAAATGAGTTTTGACTGGCAAGGGACAATGGTTAATTGGGATGATAATTCCACTTAATTGGTATGCCTGCAGGCAGTTAAGTGGTCTGTGAGGATCAGAGGCTAATAGCAGCCTTTCTTTCCTCAACAGACCTGTGCCTGTCCAAAATCAGTAAAACAAAATGGTTTTAATGCCCCCACATACGCATTAAGCATTGCTCAAAAGTTCACTCTCTTGCAGAGGTCATCATCGTAAGACTTTTAAGGAACTTAGTAGTGCCAAATTTTTCCAAATATGCTTCATTTCAGAGTAAGGAAATAAATGACCAAGATTTTTCCCTAGTGGTGGAATATTTTACTGCTAAAGTTGCTCCTCAGCCATCAGATTCTAATACTGGAAAATTAAAAAAAAAGAAAACAAAATCTAGTACTACTAGTACAAAATTGCATTTGCCGTTCACAGTCATCTTGCCTTGAGATAATTAAAAGCAATCTTTGTTATTCCCTCTACCAGAAGAAACGCAAAACTTGGTTTCCTTTGCTCCCCATGGAGTTTTGCTGAACTAAATCCAGCATTGCTGACTTCCACCTGAAACTTCACCATGAAAGCCTCAGGGGAGCACTCCCACATCCTGGGCCCCAGAGTCTCCTGGTCCCCACCCTTCCCCAAACACTGCCTGCATCCTCTAGGATCCCTCCCAGGCCATCAGCCCATGTCCTACCCAGCTTGCTTTTGTACTGCAGGCGTCACTCAAGTGCCTTCACTATTTGGCTCATAAGACAGCGTGATGAATTTACTACTGCTACGCGATGTTGTTTGGGAAAGCTAAAATGCAGAAACTGGAATATTTATCTCAAAAAGTTAAATTTTTGCTTTTCCTTGATGAAGACACTATTTTGAGGCTCCTCTTGACCAAGAAACTAGTTTTCACATAGCTTGTACACATCTTTACAGCCTGTACTCCTCCAATTTGTTTGAAATTTTTTTATTTCAAATGTTTTGATACATAATGCCACAGCTGCATTAGGAAATAGGTGAAAAATACATTTCTTATTATTTTTCGCCCTTACTATATTAGAGCAGAATGCTTCATTTAAAATTTAAAAAAAAAATATAAAGAATATAAAGACGTAATGGTAAGTTAGGCAAGCTTTCGCATAAACTCCATCTTTTCCTGGAGTGTGTGAACTAACAATGGAAATTCAGAGAGAAAAATGGTAAAGCAATCACCAAGTATCTGAAAATTAATACACTACAATGTGTATTTATCACACTAAAGCAAATAATGAAATTATTAAGAGTAAACATTCAATATTTAATCGATGTTAGAATCTAGCTAAAAAGACAATAGTTACCTCTTATTTGATTCACTAATAACTGGCTGCTGATACACAATTTTAAAATATCGATTACCATAAACATCCATGTATATGAAGAGAAATACTATTTCTACATTATTAATTTACTTGGGACATCTGTATAATTTGGACAATTCTGTATTGGCCAATCATCATCCCTTTGGTAAGTGTAGTCCCACAACTTGAGCTAGTGCATTAGTATTCCACTGTCTGTCTCTGACAGTTCAAGATCTAATTCTTTTTAAAAAGGAATTATAAAGACTATTAGGGAGTTGGGGTAAGTCTGTGTGGGGAGGGGTTTATACTTCCTTTCCTATAAAGTACCCTATTTATTTGCAGGGACATTTTTGGGAAGGGAGGAAATAGGAGCCTGTTCCTAACCCCAGTCACACAAACTTCATGAAAATGAAACGTCATTAGCAGCGCTCCCAGAAATCTCCTGAGGATATAATCTCCAAATCATGTTTTTTTAACTGGAAAAGAGACTGTTCAGTTGTTCACTAATTTGTATTTATGGCCTTTCAATGTATAAATTTAACTAGCAATTTTACAAAAGAAGAGTATACCTAAGAAAACTCTATTAAAGTAATGAGACAAGACAAGTGCTTTTTGTTAACATCAATGCTTGATGGCAATATCAGGATCCATCTTTTCTAACTTAACCTCGAAGAAAATAAATTGCTTCTCTGATTTTAATTCAACTAGTTACTCTCCACTAAAATATCTCAGCCCAAAAATATCTAAAGATTTGCAGGGGACCTTGTCTCCATCTGCAGATCCGTTCTTTGTAATGTTGACTGCTTCTCTGAGCACAATGAGTGCTCTCCAAAGCATGAAAAAAATATTGTAATAGATCCCTGACTTCTGGGTTGTTTATCAGTGCTATGACATCTGTCTATGAATACAATGTAGTCACCTTTATCCCTTATTCATACACATAAATCTGGAAATCCTTTCCTGTTATACACAGCCCACAGTAAAAATCCAACACAAAAGCAGGTCATAAAACTTAATCCCAGGGTCTTACTCTGTTAACACTCTTACCAGAGGAACTTGTACTCAGTGGAACTCCATACTGATCAATTGCAACAAAAACTTTGGTATGATTCTAGGTGAAAATGTAATTTAGTTATTCTCCTTCTTGTCCAGTTTCAATCTTTTTCCACAAACTACATGTATCACTAGGTAGCTTTAAACTGCATTACACTGCTTGGAATGGAATAATTTTCTTACTATTTTCCTCAGACTTAACAAAAGAAGTCAGAATTACTGTTCAAAAAGTTCAGTCAGACCCTAGTTTGAGAAGCCTTTGAAGTCTTCTCTTTTTCTTCTAAAAAGCTAAAGACCTCTATGGAAGACATGGATAAGAATAAAGATATATGAAAACACAACAGAGATTACCAGTGAACTTCTGAAAAGAGCTTGTAGTCAAACTGCCGTTCCCAGGTGGAGGGGGGAGTCCCAACCGAAGCAGTCCCAGGAGACTGATAAAGCAAGCCACACTAACTCATAAGAAAGATTTATCTCTCATTCTCCAAAATCAAGTAAATGGCAACATTATTAAGGACTGCTTCTGATGATAAGTACTCATTGACATTTCCTTGATTATCTACCTAACCATTCCTGAATCACGCTAACTAAATTGTTGCAGACCTGTTTTGAACCAGGAATCTCTAGCAACTGTGTCCTGCCATGTTCTCCTTTCCTTTCCTCTGGCAAGTATGAGCATACCCTGCCTTGCCTTTCATCCATCCATTGCAGGGAAGATCATTCCAACACTCTCCTTTGACACTGAGAGCATTTCTTCTCCAGCTTTGTTTTAAACTTTTATATCCATCATCTCCCCAGCCTGCAACTGCCTAGAAGAGTTCTTTAAGCAATTCTGCAATGGTGAGTAATGGTAAAAGTTGCTTCTTTGCAGATGTCCTGAAAAGACCCAAATAGAGGCCAGCAGGCTTCTCTTGCCAACACCCACCTTCTACCTGGGGTGCACAGGACTTCTGAGCTACTTCTTGTTCCATTGTATAGCCTTTAAGAGTTCAGGATTGCAAACTAATGACTTAGTAAACAGGTATTTAATTTCCAATAGCCTTTGTCAAAAGTTCCTGCTCCTTGAGTTTGACTTAGACCAAGCCATGATCAGAGAATGCTCTAGCTTGTGCCCAAGTATTGAACAACCTTTTGCAAACAAATACCTGGACAACTGACTACTACCGGCTTGCCACCCCCTGTCCTCCCTGATGATAGAGCCTCCGAACACCCTGTAATCTTGTGACATCCTGGAGGCAAGCAGATTTCATTAGCATTAGGGTTTGGGGATTTTTTTCTATTCTTTTAGTGGCTAGAATTAAACAAATATATCTTACTATAAGACAGATGTTATAAAACTGCCAGCTTGCATAGTAACATCTTTTGTTGTGGATCATCAAAGTCATAGAACTCCAAATTATGAAAGAGCATTGCTGTGAAAGAAAGCCACCCGCTCTGCTCCTCATTAAGAGGACTGTATATAGAGCTTCTACTGAAGTGTCACCAGAAAAAGCAGAACCAGCCACCAGCAACAGCCCTGGGAACAGGGACGCTAAGCTAGGAATTCTTCCTGCAGCAATGTGCCCTTTTACCAAACTACAGCATCAGCACTTTTGGCATAATTTTTCCTTTGCCCTCTCAGATCTTGCTTCCAGTTACATTGCTCTCTTGTTTAAACAGGACAGAAGGGGAACAGCTTAAATTTCAATCTTTCCTGCAGGATGGTGGCTACAATCAGGCACGAAAACCCGATAGCTCTGAGAACTCCACATTCTGCTTTCCAACTTGCAAACCTTCCATCACTCCAGAAGAAATGATCTAGTCTTTCTCAGTGGCTAAATCTGCCAAAATTGTTACATGTTATTTCCTACCATCCTCATACAACTGCTTGCATATCAGATCCTCCATTATTGTCTCCTGGGGCCAATTTTGTCCATGAATTTGCTGAATATTTTTTAAAATTATTTTTCTGTCATTATTCTGCTGAGATAATTACAGTGATGATATTTAAGTGCATAATTGTATGTACTTATCTTATGGAGGTACACCCAGATTACCGATAGAAGTATTCTGGAGTGGAGAGTTGATAATGAGTTAAGTCAGAAGAATCGATGCATTTGTAATGGCTGAGTTTACAGGACCTTCACGTTTTTATCCTGGAGCATAAAATAGTGGGAAAAGTCCAGACTAGCTCATGTAACTATGTTTTGTAGGAGCCAATGCATTTGGGTGTGTGAGTATGTACAGCTATGTATATAAATGTGGGCCCACAAGACTAAAACCATTCCTCAAGAAAGAAACATTTTCATCAGAAGTTTTATGGTTTTCTATTTTAGACAACGATTAGCAGTCCCTTACCCAAGTCTTCTAGTGATACTGTTTAAAATGTTAACTACAAGAGGAATAAATGTTATTTTGTGGATGGTTAACATATTATGAAACAAATTAGTGAAAAAAAATATTAGATACCATCATTGTGGTGAATAAAATTTGGATTTATTTCCTAAGTTGTGCCAACTATAAAGTATTTGTACACATGACTGACTTTAGTCTCCCTGAAAGCTTTGTTAATGACTAAACACCCAAATTATTTCTGATTAAGTACTCTGTGACTTCACTACAGAATTTTCTTTATAGTAAAACTGATCTGATTCCATTTAATATTGATATCTATGGAAATAAATAAAAAAATGCCATTTAGTGCCTTTTTCTCTGAGTCGTCTGATATTTTCTGTTGTGCGTTTGATCTTTCCTGCCAGCTGTGCTTATTCCTGACTTTTCACCACCCCCACTGTTCTAACCCTCCCCCCATACCCCTGGCCTTGCTCAAGAAAATATGGCAACTGCTGTGTGTGTTTTTGGTTTTTTTTTTTTAAGCTCGGAAATTTTACAGTTATGGTCAGCTATTTCTCAACTAACATGCATGAAAAGCTGATGTCATGCTGGCCTTCTCACAACATCTCTGCAGGTATTGTGACATTTTAAATAGTTTAATACGAATGAGCAAAAGTTCAAATGGAAAATTGGACTCCAGTTGGTCTGTCAATCTTAATGAAATTAAAGCTATTAATATTCCATCAAAAGTGTGAGCATGCTGTAATAATTGATCATAATTTCTCTTTGAAAGAAAGAACATGCAATGCTTAATATATTAATGGCAATGTGTAATTTTTATGTGGAGTTTACCAGTTGTTGCATATGCCCTCCTATGAAATGCTTTCATCACACTTAAAA
Organism: Rynchops niger; assembly: GCA_013400035.1. Classification (NCBI taxonomy): domain Eukaryota; kingdom Metazoa; phylum Chordata; class Aves; order Charadriiformes; family Laridae; genus Rynchops; species Rynchops niger. Next base: position 402,350 of record VXBH01003978.1, read on the forward strand.
TTAAAAATATAAAAATAAAAACATTATAAACAAGTATTGTTTTCTTATAGACTTTGGAATTAATTTTTCATAACCAAGAGAATTAGAAATATTTATGCCACAGTTGACTTAGAAGCTACTTTTCCTGAAAATTTAAATAAAATTTTAAGGCACCTAAATTCTTCATAGATGCTGGAACCACAGATAGTATCTTTCGACTGCTACTCATATTTTTTTTTTAATTAATTAAATTTGAGATTTCTTTATTTGCCTTGGTTTTCCTTTCACTTTCCCATCCCGTTATTTTTACTTTCTCCATTCTTCTATGCCTTATATGTGGTCCCATCTTAAGATGGGAGACATGGGACAAACATCAGATTAGAAGATTTCAGTGAGAAGCATACTGGTGGGATCTAGCACAGTATGTAATGGTACCCAAAGCAAAGCACAGAAAAGATCCCTTTTTTAAGCACTGTCTAGTGGGAAAAGAGGAGACAGGAAGATGGTACTTTACTTCAAGGACAATGTTCACAAGAGAAGATTCAGGCCCTCAGATAGTAGAAGTTAGAGCTTTCTTCAGGCAAAGGATGGGGTATAGGTGTGCATGTGTTACAGACCACTTCATCTGTGCAAGAAAAACAAAATGTCCCTTAAACTTCTGCTCTTACTACGCAGGAAGAAAAAAAAGTATGATGGGACTGACTTAATCCTGGGGATATCTGCTAGACGTCATAACATGCAACTGAAACGAAATTATAATGCTGCTAAAACAGGCTTGGTTGTAATTGCTTAAAGAAAAGTCTCAGTTCAATGTAAAGCACGTAAGTAGTGAAACTACCCTGACAGCAGAGCCTCAACTTGAAAATTGGTTGATGCCTGATTACACACTGATCTTGATATGTTTTTTTGTAATTTTCTATCAGGAATACATTCAATATTTTTAAAGGGTAATCTTTCTGAAACTTGAATTGTTCTCGGCATACCTGTCTGGGAATGTGAGCCTGCAGCCAGAAATGTTATTGAAAGCTGGGAGCTGCTGAAGAGCATCTAGCAGGCTGCCCACATAACCCAAATGCCACAGATATTAAAAAGGCAGCACTGGGCAATAAGCTATTTAGGTTAAATGCCTATGTCAGAACAAAAACAACATAAAAATGACAGTAAGAAGGATGGACAAGTATTTTTTTAATGTTGGTGACTAATAATGGAAGCAACAGATATCAGTGAAATGAGAGCAAGCAGTATGATTAAGGGCAACATACAGGCATTTGGAAATAAAATATGATTACTCCCTTCAGTTCTCCCCCACCCCACTCCAAAAAGTAGGTCAAAAAGAGTTATGTTTCTAGATGAAGTTATAAAGACTGTTACAGAACACAGACACATTTAACTCATGTTTCAGTTCTGTACTTGCAATGAAAATTGAGGTTTTATTTATCCCACCTGATGTGGCTAAATTGCTATCACAAACCTACATGGCTCTTCTGACTACAGGGTCAGGATTGAAGAGTTGACATGAGAGAGCAGTCAAATAGAAAAAAAAAAGCCTTATGAAATGAGGCTTAACAACAATATTCTCTTTACTGAAGAACTGGTTTGAGGAAACGCCTGATTTCTTTGACACCGTCTCTCTCTGAAGACCCAAAGGGAGAACGGATAGCTGGAAAGAGGAGGAGGTGCTTTTAACGTGGCAAAGACACAGAGCTACTGACTGGAAACTGAATTTAGGGGCTAAAAACAAGCAACATTGAAAACAGACATAGTTTCCTATCAGTAAGGGTAATTAAAGCTTAGGAGGAAGATGATGAACTCCAGATCATCTGAAGCACATAAAGTGAGATTTGATATCTTTCTGAAGCATATATTTAGTACAGTTATTAGGAGAAATTCTACTGCCTGTGTGGGCTGGGGCTTGATGTGAAGTCATACTTTCCGGTTTCAGAACCCATGAATCTATACATTCTCCCTTGATGTCCTCTTCACATGTTCTGGGGACACAGAACTGCCTAGATTATTCCCATTATGCTCAATACATGCCTAAAGAAGATATGTGTAAATTGCTTGGAAAGGTCAAGAAGCTTTTCTGACCCCAATACAGATGCATTCTTTCCTATCCTTATAACTATTTTCCCTAGAAATACCTGTGAGCCACAAGAACTCTGCCTCCCTTAGAGACAGGACATCAGTCAGTTTATGCTAGTAGAGAGAAATCTCTCAGGTGCATCACATAATGCTTTAGTCTTGTATGCAGAAGAAAAACTGCCAGATTTAGTAACAAAAAGGGATTCTCCCTCCCTTCCTGATTCTTGGTCTCTGATCAGACTGGTTGGAAAGATTCATTATTTTCCATAAATAAAAGTCCTCAGCTGCTCATTCAGGTACTTTCCCTCACCTGCTGCGGGTGCAGGGCAGTAGCAGAGGACTTGTTGTGCAGGATGACCTCAGAGCAGGATGCGCCACAAAATCTGGTTTATGGGTAGCTGGACAAAGTCTAACATTATACAATACTAGACTACACTATATTATGGTAATATACTTTCTAGTAAGTATAGCGATATATATCATTATACAGAATACATACACTATAATAGTATATAATAACATACACAAGCTCAATACAGATTCTCTGTTCCCTCTGGCTTTAAACTATGTAAAATCACTTCTAGCTCAGAACTAAAGGGCTGAAGTACAAGTCAAGATTTAATTGATATACTGTATAAATAGCCTTTGACTATGGCCCCTGCATACAGTAATTTACATAAAAACAGGCTAGGGTTTAGCAGAAAATGGAACACATTCAGATTTTGTTTGTTTGCCATCTTAATAATAAGGATATGACTCAGATAGCTGTTTTGTTTGACATGTGACACAGGAGAAGTTATTTTTTTAAGTGATATTGCAATGTATTATCACACTACAAAACAAAATGGGCTTTTGCATTCCAGCAGAAAATATGATTTCTGACCATGCAAAAAGTTGAGCTCAGAGTGAAGACTGATTAACCAAATTAAAACACAGATCTCTTTAGGTGTACCGCAACATATTCACACTGTCCAGGAGACAGATGGAGATGGTAAAACCCCATTCTCATGCAGGTATGCAATAACATATCTGGGACTCATACCATTTTATGACATGATCACCATAGCACACTGAAGACGCTGTAGTGAAGCAGACTGTCAGGATTCCCATTTCACAAATATTTTTCAGACCTTTATATCATCTCTGTTTTTAACTGCACCTGCTTTCAGTTTAGTATGCAAGCTCCTACCCTGGATGCGGTTTGTTTTACAGATTGATGTAAATCTATTAAGTGCTTTTCAAAGCAAGATACACAGAAAAGTCTAGACCAGCCAATACCCAAGGCACAATCTGTCTTTCTGATGTGTTTATAGGCAGAAAAGAAATCTCAATTAAAATCAAAGCTAAATCTTTGTTTAATTAAGCATTGGTTCCTTTCACTGGTTTTCAACCATCAATTGAAGGGTAATGACTGGGCAAAGATTATACCGGCCTCTTGTAGCACTATGTTACATATGTAATTGCCCTTTTTGACATTGAGGAGATTTTCTTAGCCCTCTGAGATAATAGCTCTGGTTTCCTGAACCTACTATAAGTACTGTTATTTTACACCTCTTGATTGCTTTTCCCTGTCTGTTGTAACTTTGTGGCCCACGTGTGTTTGGCACCTAAAGAAATCCTACAGGCTAGGGACTTGTGAGTATATTAAAACAACTCAGAAACAGTCTCTTTAGAATAAAGCACTATTTCTTCACTTCCTCAAAAGTAACAATGATGTAAAGCTATTAATTGTAACTCTAAAAGTGGTATTTTTTTTTTCTCTGCAAAGTTCTCCATGACCTTTTGAAGCCCTCACTGTTTGGAAAAAATCCGCTTCTGCCTGTGTTTCCCTGCCAGTCTTCCCACTGACAATTCCTGGACAGTAAATGTCTATTCATTTAACCCTAATCTTAGAGACTAATTAAGAGCCTAGGGTCCGCTACTGTTCAAAATCTTTTGAATTTTAACACAGTTTATAAAAGTGAAGAAACAATCAAAAGGAAAATTCTGAAAAATAAGGACTTTACATTGTTTTCAGTTCCTTCTTGTACTGTCCTTCTCAGGCTAATGCTGTGGTAAGCATTCAATATAAACAGAAACGTAAGTATGTACCTTAACCAGAAATAGCTACAGATCCTGCCCAGCTTGTCACACTGCTTGCTCCAATCTGGCCCTAAAAACTCTGATTTTCAACAGTGCTGTAACTGAGTTGTTACTCACCAGGTCATTCACAAGTTATGCAACCATGAAAATTCGGCTGAAGTTGAGTTATTGTCCAGCAGCCACAAATCTTATTCTAGCATGTTGAAAGCAGATAGTTCCAATTTTTTTCCTGCGTTTCGTTTGTAATAAGTGTGAACATAAACCGCATGTATCACAGAATTTTCAAACAGCTGAGAGAAAATGGCAAGCAAGTAGGTAGACAGTAACTGTACTCAAATTTAAATAGGAAATATGAGATGCTTCTTCTTGAGCATGCTTTTGTTGACTTCTGCATTCATCCGCAACCCTCCTCTCTGAACGAGGTCCTGCCTCCATTCGCTAGTGAAATTCTGCCCCATCATTCACAACTGACTCCCATTTACAGCTTCGGGTACCAGACTCCTCACTCCTATCCTATGGATAAATTATCCATAAGGTCTCCAGTTAGCTCTGAACAAAACTGATCGCTAGAGTGTGGTGTGTCATCATGTGACTCTTCAGAAAGGGTACGTTTCATATAGACTTTCTTTTAAAAAAAGGCTTATATACCTATGAGAGTTTCATTTTGTTTTAATCTAATTCACCAACGGTTTCCCTTTGTAGTCAATGAAATATGGGCAGCTCCAGAGAATGATTCCTCTCATTAAAGTCCTTTTCTAGTTTCATTCTTACTTTACCTGGAGGTATGTCTCTCATCTTGGTGTTTCCAAAGTTAAGTGCCTAAACCTAGCAGGGAGGCAGGATATAAGATGCATCCTAGTGCTCAGCATTTTTCACGTGTTAGTGTAAGAGGGCTGATAGCTGAGGATGCAGTTTGAGGCACCCCTGTCACACAAGATGCCTCTTCACCTGCTTAATGGCTACAAATTTTGCTACGGGGTCTACGTATTGCACCACCTGTGCCCCTCTGTAGGTCTCACCCAAAGGAACCTGCTGTGTTGAGAGAGGAATATGTTCAAATGAAATAATCTAATATCAAGAAGCAAATCTCGATCTTCAAAATTTGATACACAAGCCAGTTTTGACAGAAAAAGAAATTTTACATACCAGCTCCTTAAGAAAATTGCTACAGACACACCTACTTAGGGAAAATTTCTTATTAAGAAGTTTTGACCCCTGTCACTTACATCATATAAGTGATAGATTTTTACAGAAATGTCAGCTGTCACTAACACAATTAATTTTATCAACAAACCTTCACATCAAATATGAAATCAGATTTGTTGACAAATTTATTTTTATCAAACCATAAAAACTTCAAAGCAGTGGTTAGATTCCTTGCTTAATTTTTTTATAAGTTGGAATCTTTCCCAACTACTCAGTGAAGGACCGGTGTCAGGTCACAGCAATATCACCACACAGTCACGCTGCTACCCCGTTTTTCTTTCACTGGCCACATTTCTATTCCACTGCTTGTCATTCCAACCCAATTAACTTTTGACCCACTGGTCAACTCCTGCTGTATCTGACAGATGTCCCCTAGTCCTAAAACAGTCAATCCTTCCCAGTTTCATGAAAGTGCTCACCCAAAAGGGTGAGGAAGAAAAAGCTAGTGCCCTTACTGAAGAACAAATGCTCACATAAGGTCAAACAAAAAACCCCACAAATGAATGAAGTCGTGAATGTCTGGAATACATGAAAGTTTCAGACAGAGAACACATCCCCTACCTGCCCCCTCCAACTCCAAATATGAGACATGAAGTCATTAGAAACCAGCCGTCATAAGCTCTGCTGCTCGCAGAACTGCTCTCAGACCAGCACACTATGATCTCTTCTCTGGTTTCCTGCCTTTTTTCTAAACAAGTTTTCTTGAAATTAACATTACTCGACTAGTATCTGCGAAGTATTGCATCAATTTGGTAAGATACAACTACACCATCCTATACTGTTCCAGCTAAACAACTGATATTTAAGGAAACATTCTGCTTTTGCTGCATCATTAACATTATTAATAAAGTTAACATCTGCAGGGACTGAAGTCTATATCTTTTTCATGATTCCTTTTATTCCTAATGTTCCTGAAATAATTTGTATTATCATTGCATTGTTGGACACATATTTCCTTCACAACTATTCAATTAAATGTGAACTTTTTATTTTATAAATTTAATTGCTATTAATCTGCCTTCTGCATCTTTTCCTGATTTTTATACAGTGATTGTTTATAATTTCTTGCCATCCCTTCATCACTGAGGATGCACCAAAAACATATTAAGCTAAAGGTGTTGGTTTTCCTGTAAAAAGCTGTTTTCATAGCCAATTAACAATCTTTTCTTTTCAACTTAATATTTGAATGTATTTTTTCTCTAAAAAAATCTCTCATGCCAATGCAGTTTTGTCATATTATTTCCTGCCATTAGGACACTTTAAACCTTTCAAAACATCAGAAATATAAACAAATAGATATCCTTCACTTACTGAAACCTTCTCATGTTCCCACATACTCAATGTGTTCAGGTTGTTTTCCCTGGTCTTGTAGACGTCCATTCTGTGGACGAATGTACCTTTAACCTTCATACAGATTATTTCTGAACAGGTTTATGTCATATAGCATGGCACAGAACAAATGAGACATCCATTTTTAAAGATCTCCATAGATGGAGATCAAAACTCTCATCAGCTGCACCAAAAGTTGTCAAAAGGTAAGAGAAGGCACCTTTTTGATTAATAATTCCTGCTTTGATTATAGGAAAAAGAATATTAAGAATAGCTGGGCTGCTTTTATAATTTTCTGTTTTCTGAGGGGAAGAGTTTGTTAAGTGATTAAAAAAAAATCTGTTTTGCCCATCCTAGTTATAACCTATACACACACACACAAAAAAAAAAAGAATAGTGATGTGACAGCATTTCATTTAAAGATATTCAGGACAATAATATCTAAAGTTACTGCAAGGAATTGCTGAAATATCTCATTATACTCAATGATTAGAAATAAAACTGGCAGAAAAAATTGAGTGTTGATAAAAGCAAAATAATGCACATGAAAATAATTAAACCTAAGTATTGATAAACATTAAAATACTGAAAGTAAATAGCTCTAAATTAGTTATTAAGATTCAAGAAAGATGCCCTGGATTTTTTACAAATGCCAGTCAGAAAACATCAAAACAGTGCAAGTGGGAAGAATGGTAGATAGTATTAGGAAAAAAACCATGACACTAATCCATAACACACCAGAAGGTCCATTTAATTGATGCACTGCTTCCTGGTTACCGAGATGAGGATACTGTGTGCCATCCTGGCCGCCCCATCCCAACAGAAAACCAAAGGGGTGTGCTAAGGAGAACACAGAAAGACGGGGAAAGGATAGTCAGAGGTATGTCACACGGATAATCAGAGCTACGTCTGCTGTACAAGAAAACATGGGGAGCTTAGAAAAGAAACAAATCCAGAGCAATGTAAGAGTGAGGATTGCTGTAAGATTATCCATTGATTTTAGCCATACATGAAGATGAGGGCACTCATAAAGTGTCGAGCAGCTGCCCTCAAACAAACAAGAGTAAGTGAGCTTTTGGGTTTTTGATTTACACCCAGTGCATAAAATTATCTGCCAAACTCATTGCCATCTGATGGTTTTCTGAGGCCAAAAACTTAACTACGGTTCAAAAAGAATTTGACAAGTTCAGGGAAGAGAAGAAAAATCTACCACAGGGCGTAAGGCAAGATGGTCTGGATACAGCCTTGACAAGATTCAATTTTTGATTGCTGGAAGCTGAAAGAACACAACAGAGAAAAGATTACTCTGTATTTGTGCTTTTTCTTTCATGCTTTCCTAAGCAAGCATAACTCGGCATCCTCAAAATTGGCTACACTTACCTTTGCTACATTAAAAAAAAAAAAAAAAAGATAAAAAGTTTAAAAATGCCACCAAAACCTTCTCTCTTCCCCCTTTTTTAAAAGCAAACAAAGAAACAAAAACTCAAAACAAATCCCAAACCCCAACGCACTGCTTGGGTATTACCTGCTTTTCAATTTGATTTAAAGCAGGAAAATACATTTTTTATTTGAGGCTACCTCCACAAATGAATTAAATCTCAAAAATGCCATTGTCATTTTGCTAAAATAAGCAAAACACAATAAAGTAACCTGGCTAAGCCACAAACCAATTCTTTGAAAGAGTCAAAATAATTTAATAATAATAAATAATAACTAATCTCCTTGCTTTCAGTCTTATAATTATTATCCAAATATTGTGTTTTCTTTCCTCATATTGATGGCTGAAAAAGAGACTAGTATATATGAAGGAAACGCACAACAACATCTTGCACAGGTTTTTTTTCTTCACTACAAAGTAATTATTTGCATGAACAACAACTGTTTTAGCTACACTTTTCATGCCTAGTTTTATATAGAACCACGTGGAATTTTCTTTTCAGACCATGAAGTTGCAGCTGCTTCACCGGGCCAAATACCCAGCCTTTATTGATGAGATGATTGGCCAAATCCATACTCACACATGCAGCTCTTAAATGAAATGCCAGATGTGTAGGAGGGTCTGGTGGTCCCTCTGAGGTGAAGGGATTTGTAGAGCCGAATGTGCAATACCACAGCCAACTTCTTGCTACATATTACAGACCTGCTATTATGAAACCAGGAGCAATACTGTAGAATTCAAATTTCTTGGCATGAATTTTATCACCCACACCCAAATCATTGCTTCTGATCTGTCACTGGTGAAAATCCTACACCCTAGCAAGAGGAAGCAGCAAGACAAGCCTGTAAAATTGCTGATGAATACAGACTCACCAAGCAAGTTGTAAATATTTCTTTAAACTACAGCAAAGTATATTCAGATTAATCCCTGATCAGGTTAATGTAAAATCCCTGATCAGGTTAATGTCTCCAGTTAATCTGAAAGGCAAAACAAAGGGCTGGCTCTAGCAATAAGGCTGTGCCTTTTATATTGATTCCTTTGTGTGTCAGAGAAAGATCAGCAAGGGATTGCTTTCACAGACTAAATATGTCTCTGGCATATCTAAAAAGGTCTTAATCCACTCAGAGTGGGAGTATCAACCCTGAAAGCACAGGTGAGGCGATGAAGTAGCTATACCGCCTGGAGGCAGCTGGGCAGCTAAGCCTAGGCAGAAGATACTTGTTGGTCTGGCATACCAACAGGCGACCCGCTCATCACGACACAATTTTAAAGATATTTGAGGAATTATGTGCTCTTTGCATTGCTATCCATTTCATAGCTTCACTGCAGAAAGAAACCGTAGTCTACACTGTACATCAGTAGCTACATAAAAATTCAGTCAGTTGAGAAACAGTGGAGTTTAATTTTCAATTAAAAAGGCCATTTTAGTGTACATCTCCACTGACAAACCTTCACTTTGAGGCATAGCTTTAGGGTTATTTCCATCAAACTTAAAAGGAGTGATTTAAACTATGCACGTGCTGCTGCTCAATCGGCCAATATCATGGTTAAGAAAAACTCCAAAGTCTGTAAAGAGTCAAGAACCACTGTCCACAAGCTATGATAGCTCTCTTCAGTACACTTGTGTTTTAACATTGTTATAATAATTTGATTTGATAAGTAATGTTTAGGAAAAAAAAGCTGTGAAGACGTAAAACTCTATGACACTTTGGGCCTTGATGGAATCTCTGAATTTTTTTTCTTGATTATCGAAACTTGTGTGTGAAATTGCAGGAGATGTTGCACACTGGGAAAACCAGAACACAGAACTGAAACAGCTGCTCAAATAATTTTCTTATCGCAGTTTTAAAATAATTACTGTAGCAATTATTTATTATTGCAAGTATCTTTGCAGAATGTGCAAGTATAAATTATTATTTACTTTGACGGATATAAAAGATGTCTCTTTTAGAGATGGAACTATGCCACTGCTCACCATCATAGCTAAGGAAATATTTTGCCTGTTGAGGTTCTTTGAAAAAGGACAAAAAGACTGAATCCTCCCCCCCATCAATATAGCTTATTTAGAAACAAAAGTAAGATTACAAAACCATGGAGTGTGAAATGGTATGTAAACAGAGATTTCATCTTATATTGTAGCACAGAAGAAATTCAGATGGCCAATAAAAAAATGTCAAAATAAATGTCATATACCTACCCATACTTGTGATAAACCAGTCAAAGCAATGTTGTGACAAAAAATTGTCACTGTGTGCTGTATATACTACAATATAGCCAGCACAACATGGCATAAGTCATCATTAGTAACTTTGGTCTGTAGTATATATGAGNGAAGTAAAACAATTCATTTTGAAACATTAGCTAGAGAAAGACCTTCAAGGGATTAAACTCTACTGTAAGATTATTTAATTGTTCTAACTGAAACAATATGGTAAAGTTCGTTTTCGGTTCACCCAAAATCTCAATTTTTTCATACATACTTCTGGTACGAATAACTTACAGTATGAAGTTAGTAATGTTTTATTTCACTGAAAGGCTCTTTTTCCTCATTAATTTTCCATCTCTAGTTAGGAAGACTGAAGAGCTCATGCTGGAAGCTGGATCAGTGAGAACACTTACTATTCTTAAATGATTGGTAAGAAGATTATTTTAATCAATGGTATGGAGCAAAGTGAGATTTAGGCACCTACAAGAAAGTCTGGAAGACATTGTAGTCTGAATTCACAACAACAACAACATAAAAACGTGCATTCACCTGCTGCCTTATCATGCTATTTCCTAATAAAGGAATCTAATCTGAGTTGATATCATGCTATTTCCTAATAAAGGAATCTGATCTGATTTGATCCAATCTGATAAACAGCCTCAGAAAATTCCGAAGTGCACTGGCAGATGATCATGAGCAATCGCTCATCAACTGGGCTGCATTAAATGACCACGTGTTTACTCCCAGCCCCTGAGTGGTGCCAATATGCCTCAATTTGAAGCAGATACAAGTGGTTAGCAAAATGTACGCAAATAAGTTGAACAGCAGCTATTAAAGTGGTAATTGGTTCGATTTCTGATCATCTGACCGCACAGTTGTAAACAATCTTTTTAAAGTGGTTGTGTCACCACAGCTGCAAACTGCCCTCTACATAATAGCTCCCTATTACAGAGCACTTGCACATAAAATGAATGATCAGTATCTGCTTCCTGCCTCGTCCCAAGGGATGCTAACCATGTCAAATAAAAATGCTCTGCTTAAAGGGATGAAAATGGTTATCAGAAAAAGATGTAGCATGTGTTAGGCAGCACAGACTCATAAAGATGGCATAGCCCCTTACTATAGGGAAATAATAGCTTGGTCAGAAAATATATTTGTACATTTGGATGTAAATCAGAATGATATAGTCATACCTGATAAGAATGATACAGCATTTCATTACTCATTAACGGTGAAGAAAGTTTCAAGCATTTAATACATACGAACCTTTTAAAATAAGCTATTTCCCCCCCATATTGCCCATTTTAAACATCTCCCCTTCCAGTTCACTAACCCTATGTGCCATTCTGAGGCACTGAGATATAACATCAGCCTTAGGTTCCTCAACCAGACCTAGGTCCCTGGCAGATGGGGTCAGAAGTATTTGGCAGGCAGGTTCCTATGATTTTTATTGAATCTGTACTGGCCACAGAGGTGAATCTACAAAACACATGTCCTTCTCCTGTGTGTCCCTACTGTTTGTTCTTTCCACATAGCTAATACTGGATAACTTATATTACGATAAAGTCAGTTTCAAATTTGATTTTTACCCTAAAACCTTGACTTGGGGGAGCACATTTCGGTTTTTATTTTTACTAGGTTGCCAAAAAAAGAGAAAAAGAATAATGGAGCAGGTAGTTGTGTTTCAAAACCCTGAGGTATTAATCCTTTTTTCTTAATCATGGGTCTTCTGATCATATTTCCATTATATTCAAATTTTCATATTGAAAGTAAACGTCAAAATAAGACGGAGCATAGTATCTAACTAGTAATTGGACATAAAAACCCCCCAAAAGCCAAAGTTTTGCATAAACCTCACAAGGTCTTGCAAAGTCAGTTGCAAAATAAATCTTATCCACCGGTCAGCAACACCCTGACAGCAGCTCCTATGGAGACCTCAAGCCATTTGCAAAATGGAAGCAGCAGACAGTAAATGAAGCGGCTTGGCTTTAAAAGTGTGTCTGCCGGCAAACTGCCGAAGGCTGCAGACATCGGGGGTTCAGTCATTCCCTGAAATGCCTGTTGGAGGGATCCCAATGCACCCCCTGAGCCCGAGCCCACTGCAGCTTTGAAACCTGCTAACATGTGGAACAGCCAGTGTAAATAGTGGTACTTAGCCTCTGCCTCTGCCTTGGAGGTGAAATCTTTGCTAGTGAAAATTTTTATACTATTGGGCAAGGTCGAAGGTGACAATTAAGTAATTGCATTTAAATCAAAAGTCTTTGTTCTCCAAAACTTTGCTTCAATTAATAAACATTTTCTTTCTCAGTCTGATTCTACATGTTTCTCTTTTTCTATTATTACGTTCTCTAGGCATTTATTTAAAAATTCAGTCTCATTAAAACTTATGGATAAAGTATAAAAATATTCTTCCATCTTACTGACACAATCAGTGTAATTTATGAGGGCAATATTTCACTTAAACTTCACAAAATTCATAAGCAATGTGAAAACTCATTTGAATAGTTTATTACATCCTTGATTTGGTATAAATAAAACTGTTAGATTCTACTGCTTTCACCCCTGTCATGCAATTCTAGTATTCACTGCGGCAATAAATTAGGTCTTATAAACAACAAAACATCATAAAACAAATTCAAGATATGCTGTAAATAGGGAACAAAAAGGAAATTTTCTGGTGCAGGCTTTTTGAGTGTAAACCCCTTGACACATGTTATAACCAGCCAGTTAATAATTGCTTTGTAAATTGTTGTAAATCTGAAATGAAGCAGAGGGGATAAAACTAACAAACAAGTCATAAAGTACAATTCTTACTTGTTTGGAGTGATTATGGCCGCTGCCAACCAAGTTCAAAATCTTGTAAGAACCTGGTTTTATATATCCTCCAGTGTAGCTATTATACTTATGCTGGAAAATACATATAATCCTTATCAATAAATAATGTGTCACACAAAATATATGCTTGTGCAGATGCTGAATATTTACAACAGCAACTTACCACACATTTTAACACCAGTGCCATCACGCGCTGCTCTGTCTCCCTTACCACCCAGAGCAGATGCCTCAGGCTGGACATACGCAATGGATGTTAAAAAACCAGGGGGCATAGGAATCGGTACCCTCATCACTGCATAATGCTGTAATGCAGGAGCTCTCTTCCGGAGTAAAGAGGATGTACAAAGATAACTTTAAACAGGAACCTCTTACAGAAACAAATTGAAGTTTGGCAAATTCACTAGCAACCAGAAATAAGAGTTATCCAAAGGAGAGAGACTGGCAATCTTTGTAATTAGCCCGGTTACCATATCCAGGTGTAACACTCCAGACTCTTCAGGAGCATGACACATAACTATAAATTTTCTTTCAGTGTTATGGCTTGGTGGATCTTTGCCATTAACTTGTACCCAAAATGTCATTCCACATTACGTTGCCAGGATTATGACACTGACTTTATTTGTCCCTTGTACTGTATGTTCAACACAGAGTCAGACATTATGAAAAAAATGCTTTATTGTCTCATGGTTACTTCCCAGAATTTGAAATAGTATTTTATTACCAGTGTTCCCAAACTGGAAGCATAAGGGGATGGAAAGGGAGAATCAGAAGGAGTCAACTTTTTTAAAATGTAGCTCATTTATGGGACCTCACTTGGTGCCAATAAACTTTTATAATTTAAAACAAATATCCAGCTGTTTATTTTTAACAATTTGAAGTTGTTTTTACTAAAGTTAATTTTAAGTTAATTTTAAGTTTTGCCATGCAAATATGCATATGCCTCACATGAACATCTCTTATCTTGTCTTCATATTACTCATAATAAAAAAGCATTCATTGAATCCTTCCATTGTTATTGAGAGATATGAACAGTTATTGCACTTCATTTGTGTATCACAAATAGAAACAAGCTCCCATTATATTTTTTTTAGGAATGCAAGTTATGAACATTTTTAGAGGGCTAAATAGTCTCAGGATAGACCTCAGATGGTAACTCACATAATTCTAGTACTACACAAGGCAACCATTACCTAGCATTTAGTATGCATATGCTTAAATTCTAGGACAAATTTTAAGTATGAAAATATAATGGAATACTGTATAGATGTGGAGAAAATAAATTTCAGAGAGTTTGATGGAAAATCAATAGCAAAAAAGGTAAGTATTTCAGAAAGTGATATAGTATATTAGTACAGTACAAATCAAATGGAAAAGTTCCCCACTTCAGTATATGTTTCTGTGCACTCTTAGCTGACGGAGTATTGCTAAATTGTGGTCTGAATCATGATGAGCTGCCTGAACAGAAATGCCTGAGGAATGTTTTGCTCATGCTGTTTGTTCCACAAGAAATTCATTAACTTCATTAGCAAGGTATTTAGGTAAGTCATTACATACACAAAAATGTTTTTAGAATTGAATATTCAAAAAAACTTGAAAGTGTACTCCCATACTAATGGCTAATGTCTGCAACCAGAGAAAAAGTAACCCACCCTTCCCTCCAAAAACCAAGAAAGAAAAGCAATAAACAATGACAAATGGAAATAATAAAACATCTAGAAAATATATCAGGCGATCAACTATGACAATTAATGGCCTGTTTGGCATCTCCCTGAGATGAAACAACAAAAGATGAATGTTCAACAGAACTTTTTTTTTCTTCCCATTAGATAAAAGTGCTTAAAGAAGGCACAAATTCAATGCAGCAAAACCATAACCAGTCACAGAAGAATGCTATAAGCCACTTACGGGAACGAGGAATTTTTTTATTTCTTCCAAGGCATGACTCATACGAGAATATGCTTCCCCAGGTGGAGCAAACACTTCAATTAATACGTGAAGCTCATCGCTCAAGTGTGCGTATTTGGCTTCTCCACTTTTCCTTAGTTCTTCCTCCTACGAAAAAAGAGTGGGTTTTTTTTTAGAACTGGGAATCTACTAATTTTGCATTGATTTAGCATTTACAGAGAACATGACGGAAGGACATAATATAAGCAGACTTCTAAACCCTTTGAGAAATAAAAGTCTAGTACAAGCCACTTAAAGATTTAAAAATCAATTTTGAGTGTTTGAATGATAAAACCAGCATAATTATCATCTACAGATTTTAATCAGCACAGTGAAAAAAATGCTAAATACTCCAGAAGCGAGTACTGAGATACTAAATCCATAATGGAAAAACTGCATTAATCTGTCTGAATTTTAGCTCTTCACAAAGAAAAATTAAAATAAAGATCCATTTAACCATTTTGGAGCACCTTAACAAATGCTACTGTTTATTAAACTCTTTAAGTTACTTAATGAAAATCTGAAGGCTGCACATTTTAGTACCACTGAAGGAAAGTATGCCCTAGTACTTCTATTTGAGGTCTGAGTTTCAGTCCCAGTTCTGATATATGGTACCTATGCAATCTAGCGTACACTGGTTAAGACGGTGATTCACCTCACCTAGATTTATCTTGACAATCTTTGGGTCCCCGTTTTCCAGCTATAAAATAAGCCTAATAATCCTGCTTTATGTTAGAGTAATGCTCTGAAACGTCAATCCACTTTCTTATACAAGGCTTTGAGATAGTGAATGTAAATTGTAATACACATTCATAGTAGTTACCTCTGCATAAAGAGCAAAGGTATAAAATACTGATCATGTTAATGGCATTGGCTATGACAACGTAATGAAAATTTTATGTCATTACTACACAAGATAGCAATAAGTAATGCTGAAGAAACGATGAGTTGAAAACTCAGTTCTCAAAAATATTTTGAGAAATGTAATTTTGAAGAAAATTTGTATGTATATCTGCATTTTATAGATGGAAAACATAATCACAGAAAAATAAGTAAACTAATTTGCTTAAAATTGGCTAAGAAATTATAGCTTTTTAGTAGTATATACCAAAATAATACTTTATGAACATTTAGATATCTAAGGTATACAAATTGTAACAACAGATTACAATTCTTATTTACTTAGCTTATTTAATCCTGCATTAAGTTCACTTGTTTTAGCCTTGCCTGATTTATACCATTGCTTGACACCAAAAATATCTGCGCAATGCCATGCTTCAAACATTATGCATACAATTCATTTTATCTACAGTAGAAGATCCAGCCCCAAGGACTTTCTGATTTTTCACAGAATACACAACAGTTACATCCTTTAGCTCCAGAGCACTAGATCTGACTCTATGATAAGTCAAGGTTTTGCAGATGATGATAAAATCATAAGTCAATGAATTATGACCCATCATTTTATTTTAAAAAGTTGAAAATTTACACAATTGTTTTCAACTAAAAACTAAAAATTAAGATAAGCGGCACAGATGGTAGAATATTTTTATCTTTACTGTTAAAGTATCTTTGATATTTTAGCTTATCTCTGAAATCTCATTGAAATATCCATCAGAACCAGAGCATAATATGACAGTCTATCATGAGATGTTACAGTACTTTTTAGTCTTATGGAAATAAACATTTGATGGCAGCTTCTGAAATAATTTGACAGGAAGTATTTCAAAAGAATTAAGTTTTAATAGTTATAAAGAGACATCCTAGTAATTGCAGAAAGTTTATTTTTTAAAATATTACTTTTTTAAGATTCTTTCTTAAGATTTAAGTTGTCTTTTGGGAGAAGACTACCAACAAACTTTGGAAAAAAATATAAACTGAATCTTCTTTTCAAATGTAGAAAGAGTAACAAATAATGTTTGGCTTATTATTTTGACGAGAATTTTGCACAGCTAAGATATCAGCCACAAGATTTTATAATGCAGACCCGTATACAGAAATTTAAGTATATGCTTGTATGGTGGTAACAACAGTGACAATGTTTCTCTTTTATTTTCTTGACAAACTCAGGAATTCCTAAAACACATGATTTTATAACCTTCCTTTTCGGTTCAGCACATGCTTTCTGTCACTACTCAGCAGTCATTTCTATAGCTGTTAGAAACAGCCAGCTCAAACTGTGAGATCCTCAGCAGTTCTTTCTGAGGATGTCTAATGATGTTTTTTCTTGTGGAATACATAGGATAAAAGACTGAATTTTCACATTTACCTCTTCCCACAGCAGGGTAAAATGACAGAGAAATGCTTCTTTTATTGCAAGCGTGTGTGTTGATACAGAGAAACTTAAATCACTTCAGGAAAAATACGGAAGAGTAAGAACTAATAGACCATGTGAGCACTGTACAAAGCTTTGCTTTCCAAAGCCAGCGAACATGACCGAGTATTTTAAGACTGTATGTAGCCTTACTTTTAATTGTATGTCAGGTATCAGACAGCTAACAAGCTAAACAACAGACATAACTCACACTGACGAGGAGACACTCGTTGATAAGGAAGTTTAGACCCACTGGCAGGTAATACAGCTTTCCAAGTGCAGGAAGGATGAACGGGCTCTCCCAGGAGCACGCGAAGTTGGACAACACCTTTGTAAGTCTTCATTAGCAAGAAGCACTGCCCAACTGCACAGCAAAACAGTCAGTGCTGCAGACCCAACATCCACATATGCATTTAGGATGACAGCACGACTCCTTGTCTAGCACTTCAGTGGGTTTTGCTTCCTGCTAGCTGTAGCTGTAGCATGGTTGCACAAAGCTGAGTTCCCGTTAGAAGACAGAGAACCTTCCTGGAGCCAAATTTTGGTTTAGTTTAGAGCTTCTCCTCTAAACTGTGCTTCTCATTCAAACTGAAACACTAATGAACAAACACCTCATGTCGTACTGGTAAGAACCAAGACGGATTATGAATCTTCCTAGCGTCTGTTGCATGAAGGCAAAATGAGTGACATTATCATAAATCCATCTTATATGGTACTATTTATAAGGTTATCTAGGTGCTGTTGGCCTTGCGAGACTCTGTACTCCCAAAGGTCTCTAACGTACCAGTCCAATTACCTGTGGACTTGGTCTGTTTCTCATACAATTCTGCCTTAACCACCTGTGTGGTCCAGCTATTCCCCATGGTGCTGTCTGGAACTTTTGTCAGATTCTCACAGCTTTATATGGTCTACGATTTCCCGTGTAACGTCCAGCAGTTTTCCAGACCTTGTTGAGGTTGCATAGCCTTGCCCTGGGTATAAACAGCAGCCCAGTCATTTGCCCACCGCCCTAGCACGGGAATTGTAACTGCTTAAGCCTGCTCCCGTAGACATGAACCACATTGCAGTGAAAAACAATGTGCATTGAAAGTCTGATGGATTCACTGTAGACAACTACTCTGAAAACAATCAAAATGCAGGTAAGTCTTAGGCGCTGGATCTGAGGAGGAAACCCCAGACCTGGGACCTGATCAGTTCTGATTTATAAAATGAATGGAATAGATTCTGTGAGGTTCTGGATCAGTGATGGCAATCTCTCTTAGTACTGACCCTCAGGTTAATAATATGCTTCTTTTTTACTGCATGGTGATGATGTTTAACTCCACTGTGGGTTGAGCACAGCAGAGGAAACACACACCACCCTCCAGAGGCAACTGTCCCCTTGTCCTGATCCTTTTGCACTCCCTTCTGCATGCCAATTGCCTTCATCTCTCAAGACTGACAATACTATACTCCATACCCAAACCCAGCTCCTCTCACGCTATGTGCTTCAGGCCTCCGTCATCCTCATCTGCTGCCTTACAGCGTGTCTGTCACACGGTGCTGAAGCCCACCCACCCTTAACCTGATGCGTGGCTGCATAACCCACTCCCTCGTGAAAGATAACAGATATTTTCAAACACTTTATAATTTCCAGTTGACCAAAGCAGGGAAAATGAATTATAAAACTCCATAGCAGAAATTTGAGGAATACTGACCTCTGCAAAAGTGAGGCATGTGAGTGATAAGAAAGAACATAAAGGCCAAGAAAAGCGATGAAATTATCTCTGGAGGACAAAGCAGCCTTACCATTTTAAAAGGATGTCTGCTAACAGAGGACTGATTTCTGGCTGTAATCCCGGCCAAAATGCTTGAATAAAACTACTGGAAGGAACTTGAAAGAACAAATGGAGTTTACATAGCAAACAAAATTAAACAATACAGATTGATGAATAAAAAGTGTCCTCATAAAATTGAAATAACAGAATATCCAAGAATAATAGAAAAGAAGCCTGCAACAAGAACTGTGGAGATCTCAGAGATAGATTTCATCAATGCAATTACATAGATCTTCCTATAAAGTAACAAATACAGCTATGAAAAGAAACGAGTACTTGAAAAAGAATATGAGAATTGCAGTGGATTTCATATCTTGCAAGAATTGCAAATAAAAGCGAAAAACAGAAATTAGGCAAAGATGATAATCACAGTGCTATTGCTGCAGACGCATTATTAATAAGATCAATGGACTATTCTACAGGAGAAAAACAATGAGCATGCAGTTTGACAAATGCAAACCTATTAATTTTTAATCTGGACATAAATGCAAAAATGAAGATGTTGTCTGCAACATTGATTATAGTAAAAGTAACAAGTGAACTGTACGGTAACAAGTAAATCATAATAGAAGTAATTTCTTGGTGGTACTTGTTTTGGGGTTAAAAAGCTTTCAGGTCCTAAGTCAGTGGAGAAACAGAGAACAAAAAGTAAAAAAAAGAGGAACAATCTGAGAATGAATGAGGTGGAATGGAACAGTTCTCAGCAGAGTACAGAGTGAAGGTAAAAGAGCTTAGCATCCCTTGACTCTTGCTTTCAAACCAGCTATTCTCACTCCAGGAAGAAGAATAAAAAGATGGAGATGGTGAGTGCATGAGGAGAGCCCCCACAGCAGCGCTAAGAGTGGGTGTACAACACCTGCAGTCGGTCACAGAGACCCCATAATGAAACACAGGCACATAGAAAGAACACTGCTTACAACAGAGGAAATTTTTGGAGATACAGGTGACAGCAATTATTTTTCTATAGTCGATGCATCATTAAAATTCTCGTAGCTACTTTGGTGAAACGGTGCAGAGATTTGTGTACGTTCAGTACTGCCTTGGGCAAACAGGCCCTTGAATTCAAGGGTGTTTTATTTCTTGATGCTTTTCATAACAAAATACATCAACATCTTAATGGCAAAGAGGTACTAAGCTGCACCTACATCATATTTTTGTTTAGATAGGTGAGAAGGAAAACAAAGACAAATCAGTGGAAGAAGGTGATGATAACACAACCATTGAATCACTATCAACAGAGCCTGAGTACCTGGGGTGAATGTCAAATGAACAAAAAAATACAAATTCTGTGTAAGAAAATAAATGTTTAGGAGAAAGCTTAACGCATTAAAGTGGTGTGTGCCAAAACTGAGGCTACAACCAGTGATCACTGTGACCAATGACTAATGATTTATGTATAAATGACCTGCCAGAAAGCAGAGATAGCGTTCACGAACCTAGAAATGTTCCTACTCTTGTATAAATCTAAACCAGAATAGGTATGCCCAGAGGGGTGGTGGAGTCTCCAACTCTGGAGACACTCAAAACCCACCTGGACGCGTTCGTGTGCAACCTGCTCTAGGTGACCCTGCTCTGACAGAGGGGTTGGACTAGATGATCTCCAGAGGTCCCTTCCAACCCTATGATTCTATGATTAGACAACTGCTGCTAGAAATAAACAAGCCAAAGATGTTCATGAATGTAAACAATGAATTGCAAGTTTGCGAAGCTAACGTAGGAAATTAAAGATCCTCAAGAACTTACCTTACCTAAGCAGTCTTCCTAAGAATATTATGTTCATCTTAAAACTTATGATCACAACTAGGGATCACTGCATTCAGGGTGCCTTCAGATTCAGCAAGACGACTTTGCCGTAATTAGTGAGTATAAAATGTCATGTCATTTTTTATGAGAGGGTAATTACCAATTTGTTGCAACCAAGTTACAAAGTCGGTTGTTTGAACTCCTACCAAGCTGTTACACTCTTACTATGGGCAAAACCATATCTTAGACTAAGTTTGTTTTTTTTTGTTTTTTTTTTTTTTTTTAATGAAGATGTAAAGGTCTAATCAAAGAATTATTAGTAGTCTAGTTCCATACTAACAAATGCAGCCCAAATTCCATGCAGGTAAAATGACATATACACAAACTTTCTAGTGTCTGACCCTTTCCCTGGTGTTACGTTCACCCTTCCACTGCCCTGGGGGGTCCTAAGGAGAACGGCTTCAGCTAGCTGTGAGGGGTCATTGCTGGGACTTGGCAGCACGTTGAGTCCTTTGCTGCAGGATGTGTAATACCAGTGGTGGTACTTTCTTCAGCCTCTCTCCAGGAAGCATTCGAAGTGATTCTTAGGTTTGTAAACCTGCTACATAAATTGCTCTTTCTCCATCATTTCACAACTCCAATCCAAATTCATGATATATTTTAAGTTTTACATATGCTATGTACTTTTTCTTTGCCTTCTTTGTTACTCATGAAGTGATTTATGTTACTCATAAAGTTATTTAGACCAAGTCAGATGGGGTAACCTGGTCTTGTTGAAGGTGTCCCTGCCCATGGCAGGGGAGTTGGAACTAGATGATTTTCAAGATCCCTTCCAACACAAACCATTCCATGATTGTATGATTTTGCCCAGCTCACAAGGTTGCACTTCTTTAATGACCAGTAACTGACCTTGATGCCATGTCCTTATAAAGAGCACTCAAGCCTTCCTCATCACCCCGTGCTTTTGCTTTCAAGGCCTCCACCACCATCCCACCCCTGTACTCCCCCATGCTGCAGTTTTATTCTAGGGCCATAGAAGCACCCTCTACATAGAATAATGACTTATTATCACTATTTATTAGTTTAAAATATAGTACAAATCTAGGCAAAAACTAAACCAATATAGGTAAGAATCACTCAAGTATTAGGCAATTGCCGCTAGAAGTAAGCAAGCTCCAAGGGAGCCAGGGGCAGACCAAGGCCAGTCCAGAGGAAGCCTGTCAGGTCCCAAGCCCTGTGCTGCTGCCTCTGCACAAAGCCTGCAGCCTGCAACAAGTGATGGCAACACCACCATTTGCTGAGATACAGGGCTACAAGTGTCAGTAAAAGAAAACATAAATTATTGCCTTTGCTGAACAGGTCTGAAAAACACTCCTGGGATACAGAGATTGTTTTTTCAGCTATAAATGTCTAATTTTCAACTGAAATACATACCTGGATGACGCGTGCTGCTTTTAATGCATTCCCTAGTTCAATCACCAGATTTGAATGCTTGATGATACACATGATTACCTCAGGGTTTAAAAACAATCATTTGGGCTCTGCCACAGCGTGAGCTGTGACTGCTAGAGCTACTGCTGAGGATGAGTCTCTGCACAAAGTGACCAACAGTAACGAGCACAGACCGCGTTCCCAAACCTCACCATCACTTTAGGAAGGGCTCCTCGCTATGATACGGGGCTTTGTTCAACTACACCAGGCTGCTGACAGTCAAGTGCCAAATCTACACATTCAAAAGGATAAATACAGTTATTTAATGATTAAAAAAATGTAAGACTAGAGAGATTTTATAATGGCTGATGACACTGTAAGAACTTTAAGAGCTTATTGTGTCAAAAATAAAGCAACAAGCCTGTGGCACGAGAAAGAAAGACCCTTTGAGCAAAGCAGTCATAGCTTTGTTTACACTGATCTGAGGAAAATGTACTTTCTTTTCCTCTGCCATCATTCTTACTCTCCGGAAATCATTTCACTTGTTCTATTACATCTTTCTAGATCTATTTATTTCATTGTGTTTGGAGACAAGTTATCTTGGTTTTATAGATTTTAATCTCTTTTTTTCAGAGACAGAGATATAAAGTTATAAACACCAGAAAGTTCTGCTAATTATTTAGGTAATTCAGAAAGCTAGCTGATGACAAATTATCAGACATCTTGAAAAGAAAGTTAACTGTATTTATGCTAAGAATTCTATACACTGACAATAATAGTAAGATATTTATTTATCTACAATTCTTATTCTTCAGGAAACATTCATCTTGATATCTGTGAAGTATAAAGAGTGTTCACAAAAGCTGTGTTTAATCAAAAAGAATATTTACCATTAAAATACACAAACAGGAAAAGTTAAATTCAATATCTATATTCTCTTTTCCTCTTTTTTTTTCCTTCTCTGTCATTAAACTTATTATTATTATTGGTCCTATGAGAACACAGCATTTTCTCCAAGAAGTAAATAGACAGAATATTTGTATCATAAGATTTGCAAAGGGCTTTCTGTCTTTTAAGTTTTTGACACTCTTAAGTTTTTATTTTGACACTGGAATAGGCTGCCCAGGGAGGTGGCGGAGTCACCATCCCTGAATGTGTTTAAGACTCGTTTAGTTGTGGTGTTGGGGGATATGGTGTAAGCGAGAACTTTGTAGAGTAGAGTTGATGGTTGGACTCAGTGATCTCAAGGGTCTTTTCCAACCTAAATGATTCTATGATTCTAAATATAGAGACTTGTATGAAAAGAAATGTTTTGAAGTTCTCAAGGTTCTGAATGAATTCTTTTGCTGTGCACTATGGAAATATATATGGAGTTGAAATATAAGTCAATTCCAGTTGCATAGTAGTCAAGTACTTTGAAGAGTTTGGTTTTGGTCACCTGAAGGAAATAGTAGAAACAGAATTTCTATCACAGAGAAAATTCTGGAGGGAAAAGTCCATGCCTAAGGTATTTTATGTATAAGCAGAATGAAAAACTTGTATTTCCAAAGGGTCAAGCAACAGAGGGCTAATTTGTGCACTTACCTTTGACTATGAAAGAAACTAAAGTTTCACTTTGGGAATTCATTTATTTGTATATATAAAACCAATTTCAAGATGGAAGCTCCAAGTACACACTTAAAGGTAACTACTTGCTTAACCACCCATTTGATGAAGGATGCTTCCCCAAATACCAGCCTAGAGAATAAATCCACTGATGCACATAGGCATTGCTCCAGTCCCTAATTGCTATTGTTGGTGCCTACATAAAGAGATTTCAAAACCTTTACTGATCTAACTGTGTAGCCTACTTACTCAGCTTATAGCTGCAAAAGAACTAAACCACCCAGGATTTAGGCATGATTTTGATCCTAAACACCAGATTGTGGCCATCTAAACTCCTGTTCAGTTGCTTCTTATTCCTGAAATCCATAGACACCAGAGCTGTCCACAGTAATACTCCCCAGACACTGAAGCGTCTGACCAGCAGTGCTGCATTAGGGTGAAGGAGATCTCATAGTTATTTCAGGCTTAAGCTTCTTTGGTATCCATAAACTAGCAAGGGACTAAATAAGATAGATGTTCTGAATGCACTCTTGCTGAATAAAATAGTAGCACTGCTGCCCTTTTCCATAATGAGGTAGCAGTTGGAGCGCTCATCAAGTTATGCATTACAAAAGTTAGGAAATAGGTGTTCATTTTAGGGAAGTTGCTAGATGCATCCCACAAGAACCATTTGGGGACATGTTCTGTTAAACTATTCATAAGTGATCCAGAAAATGAGTTCAACAGTAATAAAAATTCTCCAGTGATAAAAACCAGCTCTATCTGTGTGCACCATGAAAGACTCTAGATGCTATTTCAGGAGAAAGATCTTGGAGGCATTACATTCAGTTCTACAGAAGGAATTTGCTCAGTGTCCAATAACAATAAAAAGAACATCCTCGATCAGGTATTTTTAAGAAAGCAAAAGAAATGAAACATCAAACAGAATTATGACGCTGCAAAACCTGTACTATTCCCCCACATTCAATACTGAAGACTGTTCTGGTGCCCCAGTTTGAAAAAGTATTAGAACCGAAACCAGATCAAGAGGAAAAGGATGATTATGAGTACAGAAATATTTCCATATGAGAAGCCGAATATGAAAGTCTTGGCCATCTTGATGTTCCTACAGTTCAGGATGCCCTTAAACAACAAATTATTGGAAGACCTAGTTCTTATGTTCTTAGCCAAGCTTTCAGTCCTGCAACTTGCAGGAGCTGGAGGCTGAGCCCACTCTTACGTTATTCTGTCTCATTTGGAAACGTGAACGCATCTAGCGGGGCATGACGTGTTGTATACATACAGAGTAAAACAACATGCAAATCTAACATGCTTTTGTGCTATATTTGTAATTGCTTGCTGATGTGTTAGATGCATCTTTTTCATTAAAAAAAACCCTATAACATAGATGCGTACGTTTAAGTTATGTGTCAGATATGGAACTCACTTCTAATAATGTTTCTCTCTAGGCTGCACATTTTGTTTAAAAGATCCTGTTACTCTAATTAGTATTCAAACGTGCTCAGTGTAGTATTACAAGTGCTTCATCTAGAAAGCAAAGCAACACTTCAGCCACTCTGGTTGCTCATTATAATCAGAGCTGAGAGGGTGCAGAGGAAAGAGATTTGCCGCCACTTTCGGCTGCAAATTCAGGAATCATGCCTGCTGCAAGATGTGTGGAGAAGCGACTGCTGCCTTCCACCTCCTCACCTCCTGTGGTGGCAGCCTCCCCCGACCCTCCCACACAGTGCAGCAGGAAATTTTTGAAGGATAATGTTGTTGCAGTCTCTGACCAACCCTTTGAAGTTCAACTGGGAAGCCTGTGCAAGTAAGTGCAAGGTTTAAAAGCTAGAAATGATCACTCCATTTAAATCCTCATTGCTTTTTCTATGGAGTCCCCACCATTGAGAAGGTTTCCATGTTTAACCCTTTGTACCCTGAAATGCAACGGTACCATGATTCAGGAAAGGTCCTTCCCTAAACACTTGGGATAAAGGAAGGGATTTCTCCTTGATGGCCACATATGCCTGGGCAGGGGAACAGGATGGTTTGGCTCCCGGCAGTTTAAAGACCTGGCTGATAAGCTGTATTATAAAGTTCATTTTCTTGCAACTGGGCTGATTGCCAATAATTATTTCCTAAAGGCTGTCCCTTGATTAACCACAACATTGCAAATGAAAGCAGCAAATGGAATTCAGGATGCCACCACTGAATATAGAAAGAGACAACTATTTTCTATATCCCCTTGATTCTCATGCAGTGATGTGGAAACCACAATGGTGGAGGGAAGCCACATTGACGGAGGCAAACTGAACGCTGTGAAACATAAGAGGAAAAGGAAGTTCATAAATAATTGGCAAACACTGTAGCTCTAATGGCATTTACACAGACTAAAATGATTTAATATCTGAAATGACTTAATGCACTATCTTCTGAAAAAGTATTTCAAATAACAGATAAATCGAATACCTGAAAAAACAGCCAGTGTGTCAAGCTGTTTTTCAATAACATTCTTTTTCTGAGCTGGAATTTTAATGTCTCACAAATGAGACATTTCCTTTCACATGTGAGAGTCACACGTGGCTTGCTTTTTCTTTTCTTGTAGGATTAGGGTTTGCATCATGACAAAGAACATAAACAGGCGTTTCAATGGCAAAATTGCTTTTTCCTCTATCCAGAAAATCTAACTACTCACATCATATTAATTTAGATAAATAAATTTTACTGAGAGTGCAAGTTCTTGGACAATTTCTTGCAAGAGTGTCAGAAGTAGTTAAAAGATGAATATGTTATAGCTACATTACATATATCATGATTTTATGTCTGACAGATTTACTGAACACAAATAAAATTGCTTGCAAAAAGATTCTCAGTCATCTCAGCTATGATGGTGATTTGCTCTGCCACGATGGAAGAACACATTTTCTAATCATCTCATAATGGAAAGCTATAAGGATATTAGTCCAATATAATCTGTAAATGAGTCTGACTAAAAACCCCAAATTTTTTAATGAGTAGTGATTATGGCAATTCTAATAGTAATTTACGAGAAGGCTCATTTTCATGAAATGTGCAGAGTACTCGAACCATGGACAATTCAGGTAACATCTAGCTCCTTGACTGTGCAGTCTAGACCTGACCTGAACTCTGAACCACAAGAGAGTGACTTAAAAAGTTACCACTCCTAAAGGAAAAGTAAAGGAAGTCAAAATGAGTTATGACAAGTTTGTTTAACTTAAGATAACTTGGCCTGGGGGTGGGGAGGATGATGGTAGTTTTTGGTTGGGGTAGTTTGGTCTGTGACTCCAACAGAAACTTCAGTGTTCCTCACTGCAAATTTTTAGAATATGTTATTTACCCAAGAAGAACAAAGATGTATCCTCGTTGGAAGGCAGAGTGACCCCTTTGGCAAGGTACACAATATCCTAGTATCATAGAAAAAGTAGCCTGGAGGACAACAAGGGCTTTCCTCTGGGAAGTCCAGTGTTCAAAATTTCATGTCGTTCCTTGTACTGCCCCAAAGGAAACATCAGGTGTGCATTCTTTTCAGGGGAGCTTACCCCTGGCTGAAGAGGTCAATGGTACTAAATTGGCAGGATGTCAGTGACTAAGTGCAAACAGGGCATTTCTTCTAAAATCTCACAGCATGCAGCTCCTGCTCCCCTCCCCAGAACTCCCCATCTCCCACGAGTGCTCTTATGGGGTCCAAACCAGAGCAGACTATCACAAACACACCAAATCAACATAAAATTGCAAGAGTAAAATAATTTAAAAATTCAGTTTAAAGCAGATCATTGTACTCCAGGAAAGGTTAAGTACCAGCAATCTTCAAAGAGTCAGCTAATTTTACTGCACTAAAAATTAATATTCATTTGCACTTAAGTTTTATCATCCAGATCATCCTTGGCAATTTAAAGCACTCCTCCACCCCCCTTTATGCTCTCAGATTTATGCAAGAAGACATAACCTTGTGCACAGGCTTTGAGTGTTGCAAAATTTTCATTGTGCTGTAGCCATATCTCAGATAATCATAAAATATGCAGATTACATTAATCAATTATAGCCAATTCTGCTTAATGTCACCATCAGTTTACCACATATTTTCCTCCTATTAAAAGCCTTTTCCCAGGAAACATTGTAACCTGCCTCTGGCTGAAAATGAAGCATTGCATTTGTTTTCCAGTTCTTTAGTGCTTGAACACCTGTGGTCTCCCTTGTTGCTCATTTTCAATACCAGTACAAATGAACATAAAATAAAATCGAACAGCAGCCCTGTTTATAGCAGACTTTTTCCATAGCTTTGCGTCAAAAGATGAAGGTATTTTTATTGTTGTATGAGCATCCTCAAATGTTCCAACTGATATTAAATGCTGAAAAAAACACGTTTCCTTTCGTTTCTTCTCTTCCCTCCTAAATTGAAAAGAGGGTAAAATAAAAAAAAAAAAAATCCTAAATCAGGGATACGTGCACCACAGAAACTCAGCAGAGCTTCAGCTCCTAACAGACTTAGCTCCCTCTGCTACATTTTCGATCCGAATGGGTTTTTTTTATCATTGAAAATGTGCAAAGAACAAACGACTCAAGTTCTTTGAGGACATAATTACACTCCCCTGGCTGTGCTCAACCCCAAATCTTTTCTGAGGTGCTGAACCCCAGACAAAGGTACCATTCTGAAAAGGTAGTTAAAGGACAGCTGGACAATGATTTGAGTTCCCAGAGTAGGATTCATTTAACTTGACTTAGGTGTCCAGAAGCTAGATATTTAAGCCTAAACTAGTCATGCAGAGCTCTCAATGGAAAGAAACAATCACTTCACAGGGTGACTCATCTCAAGCTGAGGGTTGTGTTCAAGATGATTTGGAAGTTTAGGTGAATAAATCAGTTTAAGAATCTAGATATCTTTTTAGATCTGCCCAAACTATGCTAATGAAGAAGTAAACAAAGTACAATTGGCAACTCTAAAAATGTTAAAAACAGGCCTAGCATCTGTTGGTTTCTTTTATAAAAATTATTAGCATGAGGGGAAAAAAAGTGTACTGGAGCCATGCTAGACAAATTTAAAGGCTGCTAGGCATCACTTTTGAAACTGGCTGAAGGATTATAGACATCATTTTAACTATTCTGGAAAAAGTTTAACAGAATCAGCATGAATCTGAAACACTGTATATATCAATTTTCTCCTTCAAACACACACTTAAGCATTACCTGTTTTTACTGGGCAAGCTGGCTGAAAATTGCACTATTTTACAAGTAACCTAGATGTTCCACTGCTGGTGCCACAGAGAGCAAACAAGGATGTGGAAACCTAAGCAATCAGGCAAGCGCTGGTTGAGATGCTAGTATTACCAGCTTCAAACATATTTTTTCTGCTGCATGGTGTAATTTTTATTCCACTCAGAAACAGTCGGTGTTTGTAAAAGCAACACTGAGGAACAGATCCTGGTATGATTTAAGAGGGATGATATATGTAATTATGAGAAACTCCATTAGTTTTATTTCCATTTTATGTAGGTTACAAAGGGGTTTGACAGTGATGGAGTTTCCCAGCAGAAAAGCCATGTGGTGTTCGGGCTTTAACCTTTCTGCTGGGACATGTGGGAACGCTGCTATGCAACAACAGCTGATTAATTAAACTGCTCTCCGCTGTGGTTTACCAGCTATATACTTTCACCACCAGTAAATCCATCATACAAGGACAGGTTCTGCCCCTCTGCAGTCTGAATAACGGCACGGTGGCTATCACATTATATTACTGAAAGACCTGAGATGCACTGAGCAGTTTGGGAAAGCGCTTGAGATGCCTCTCCGATAACCAGAGCATGACATCTTTTCCATTAACAGACCTCCTCGATTCTCGGCCCTGACCAGGGACTGTTGCTGGCCTTGGTCACTTACCTCCAGGTCCTGTACTGTCCCTCCCTGGGTCCTTGCCACCTACCCTTGGGTATGCGCCTCCTCCAGCACCACACTGCACATGTATTTCCTTGGCATGTCCTTACACCACACCCTCCCAGAGAGCACTCCACCAGCTGGGGACATACGTGTAACATGACTAAAGGGAAGGAAAGAGGCTTTCCTGCCTTCCTTCCTTCCCTTCTTCGCTCCTTCTTTCCTTCCTTCCTTTCCTCCTTCCCTCCTTCCTTCTTTCCTTCCTTCCCTCCTTCCTTTGTAGGGAAAAGGGTAAAGGCTTTTTTTTTTGGTTTGTTTCTTTTTGTGTTTTTAATTAAATGTTGCTATTAGCATGCTATTTCACAGTAGCTCTCTGAACCCCATCCTGTCAAAGGCTGTTTCTATGTTCAGCGGCAAAGAAGTCCTCCTGTTGACCATTCATTGCTGCTGCTGTTTTGGCAGACTGCCTTCACCAGTGCCCGCCTTTGCCAGTGCTGCCTGCCTTTGCCTGCTCCTGGTGTTGGCACCACACCAGCAGCAAGTCTGGTAAGCACCCGGCGAGAAAGGCACAAGGGGTGATGAAGCATCTCCCCCCAGAGCACAGTGGCCCTGAGAGTCCACTTGCCACAACTCCTCTAATCCCCTCTCACGCTGGTTTTCAATCTTTCTGCTGCCATCTCCTCAGACACATGGAGGGTGACAAATGAGACAAACTGCCATGTTTGCCATAGAGCCAGGAGAGCCAATCCTTCTGTATCTGTGGAAATGCAGATCAGCAACTGTAGCAGCAGGCTACTGCCTGCTGTGCAGGAAGAGAAATTAAACGCCATTTTCAGGTGGATAATATGGGAAATAAATGTAACCAACCATCTGCATATAATGCAGCAATGATCCTGGACTATTTAAACCAGAGCTTCAGACTCTCATCTGAATCAAAACCCCCTAAACATTGGTATTGTGCTTAGTTCTGTGCTTAGGAATTGCTCATCTGCCATTCCTACAGTGTGAATATATTTGGTATATGGCTGATGGGATACACCCACGGGTACTGAGGGAACTGGCGGACGAGGTTGCTAAACCGCTCTCTATTATATTCCAAAAGTCATGGCAGTCTGGTGAAGTCCCCACTGACTGGAAAAGGGGAAACATAATCCCCATTTTCAAAAAGGGGAAGAAGGATGAACCACGGAACTATAGGCCAGTCAGTCTCACCTCCGTGCCTGGTAAGATTATGGAGCAGATCCTCCTGGAGGCACTGCTGAGGCAGAAGAATAATGAAGAGGTGATTGGGTACAATCAACACGGCTTCACCAAGGGCAAATCGTGCCTGACAAACCTGGTGGCCTTCTATGAGAAGGTCACAACATTGATAGACAAGGGGAGAGCAACTGATGTCATTTACCTGGACCTGAGCAAAGCCTTTGACACTGTCCCGCATGACATCCTGGTCTCCAAGCTTATAAAATATGGGTTTGATGAACTGACAATTCAGTGGATAAGTGACTTGATGGCTGCACCCAAAGAGTGGCTGTCAATGGGTCCATGTCCAAGTGGAGGCCAGTGACAAGTGGAGTCCCTCAGGGATCAGTACTGGGACTGGTCTTGTTTAACATCTTTGTCAGTGACATGGACGGTGGCATAGAGTGCACCCTCAGCAAGTTTGCCAACAAGACCAAGCTGCGTGGGGTGGCTGACACGCTGAAGGGAAGGGATGCCATCCAGAGGGACCTTGACAGGCTGGAGAGGTGGCCCCATGCCAACCTCATGAAGTTCAACAAGACCAAGTGCAAGGTCTTCCATCTGGGTCGGAACAATGCCAAGCACGGATATAGGCTGGGCAGTGACTGGCTTGAGAGCAGCCCTGAAGAAAAGGACTTGGGGGTGCTGGTAAATGAGAGGCTCAACATGAGCCGTCAGTGTGCACTAGCAGCCCAGAAAGCCAATCGTATCCTAGGCTGCATCAGGAGAAGCATGGCCAGCAGGTTGAGGGAGGTGATTCTCCCCCTCTACTCCACTCTCGTGAGACCCCACCTGGAGTACTGCGTCCAATTCTGGAGCCCCTACTACAAGAAAGATATGGACGTGCTGGAGCATGTCCAGAGGAGGGCCATGAGGATGATCAGAGGGCTGGAGCACCTCTCCTATGAGGACAGACTGAGGGATTTGGGGCTGTTCAGTCTGGAGAAAAGAAGGCTCCGAGGAGACCTTATAGTGGCCTACCGGTATCTTAAGGGTGCCTACAAGAAGGCTGGTGAGGGACTTTTTAGGATGTCGGGTAATGGTAGGACTAGAAGGAATAGATTAAAACTAGAGATGGGATGATTCAGACTGGACATTAGGAAGAAGTTATTCACCATGAGGGTGGTGAAACAATGGCACAGGTTGCCCAGAGAGGTGGTAGATGGCCCCATCCTTGGAAATATTCAAGGCCAGGCTGGACGGGGCTGTGAGCAACCTGATCTAGTGGGAGGTGTCCCTGCCCATGGCAGGAGGTTGGGAACTAGATGATCTTTAAGGTCCCTTCCAACCCTAAAAATTCCATGATTCTATGGTAAGTGTTGCTTACACCTTCTATCACGCAGGATGGTATAGGATTCCAGACTATGTGTAGGAAGACGAGGTTAATAAAATGGACTTTTCTAACTGAGGTCCCCCAGTTTTCCTTTCCACAGAAAACAGAAAAGGCTACTGTTTCTTTTTTCAGATTATCAAGAGTATCAAGACATCAGTAGCTGGACAGATGTTTGCAGCTATAGGAATGCAGTGGGTTTACCTTCAAAGTTCAGTCTTTTTCCCTAAGTCAGCACATGTGACAAATACTTCTAACTTTGAGGAGGCCCAGCATGCGTTCTTGCTTACCTTAAGAAGCTATACTAGTAGTAGTTGTAGTAGTAACTAGCTGTAGTAGTAACAATACAGAAAGATTTAAGAGGTTAAGAAACTCTGATGATAGAGGATATATTTCATTAAAGGAACGTAGAACCAAGATAATGTTATTGCTATTGCTACACAATATATTGTACACTATTGCATAACATGTTTCTGAGAAAAATAATTAAAAAAATTAATGCTGAGTTGGAAATACTCCCAGCAGATTGAAGGGGAGGAGCAGACAGGCTGCCTGACAGACCTAGCCAGTCCAACACGAGTTCAACAGCCAGGGCTCCCTGAGGTTCTGCGGAGCCAAAGGGAGCCTTTGGAGTACATGCTGATGTAATGTGATGGTTTAGCTGTAAATTTAATTTTAATTTCTGAATGCATAGGACTTAGGGGAATGTGTTCCTATAAAGTGCTATGCATTAATCTTAAATCGGAAGGAGTTTCCTTTGTCTTATAGCATCCCCACCAATACACAAAAGAGACGACTATAAACCACAAATACTGTCAAAAAAAAATGAGAGCATGGTTTTGAGTGTCATTTACGTCCAGGCCAGAGCACAAAGGGTCAGTGCAGAAACAATGTCCAAGATGAAATAAATCATCATGAGGCCTGTGACTGCTGACGAGTTTTATAATCTATTCATGCCATAACTTTTGAGCCAGCCACCCACTGTTTCTATCATTTTTTGAATCTAAGCACAGCATGCAAGTGCTTTAATTCAGACTTGGTCTTCTGCACTGGAAAATCAAAATATTCTGGTTTTGGATTTGAAAACCTGCATCCTCTGTGTTTACAATGCTTTTTTGTCAACATTATGGAATCTGAATGATCGATGAATGGTTTATGCACAGCAGTCTCCTTTAGCGTTTCCAGTGTAATTCGTTACAATGCTCATCTAAATAGGGTGGGTTTTGTATTTTGCTTTGTCTTTTATTTCTCTTATTTCCATTCATTCCTTCTATCCAGATGGGTCAAACACATTTGCAAACATACACTTTGGGGAAACTTTTTAGCTGCTTCCCTAGTGAAACATCAAGAAACAAGTGACTTAGAAACAGAATCCTTCTGTTCCCTGCTTACAGAAATTTAGCTTGCATTTTCAGGAGAAAAAGAGATAGAGGGCTAGAAGGAAAGGGTACATAAAACAGTATGCAGTAATGAAGGCAGAAAATAATACATTTCTCTTTTTTTGGTACATTTTTTACTTAGGTTTGTGTAAGTTACCTGAGGGCCTGTAAGATCTTCATTGCTGATTTTCTGCTACTAGTAGATTGGCAAATGGATGTGACTGTGCTCTGTGTAATGGACAATGGAGGTTTTAGAGGACAGCACTAGATTTTCTCACATCTTTTTTTGTCTTTTGAGGAGATAACTGCAGCTACTTCACTGTTGCTCGATATGAGAATTAATTCTGTTCTGCTCTGGTTTCTGACAAATTGAAAATGGTAAGACATAGAGGAGGCACAACCATCAGCTGTGCGACGCTGTTTTGCTGACAGTTGGCTTCAGGCAGCTCTGGGTCCGCAGAAGCAGCCTGGCAGAGCCTCTGTGGCAGCCTTGGAGAGCTAGCTGGAGACCAAAACATGGATGGACATATATGTGCCATCAGCAGTACTGCCAAAAAACCCCTGGTAGAATAGCTATGAGAGTTATTCAACAAAATATAGTCTGTGCAGGATGCTGGATACAGCTTATGCTTGCCAGTGCTTGTAACTTTCACCAATGGCTGTCAGATCTGGTGGGCATGCTCGGCATCACTCATTTGGGCTACATGAGCGAACACGTAATTACAACATTGACTAATGAAAGGTTAAAACCAGCAGACATACAAGCATCCTGAACAGAAAATGAAACAATCCAGTGCGGGTTTTTTCCTGCAAACCATCGGAGAATGCAGGAGGTAGTATACAATGGGCTGCAGCTAGAGGTCTGTTTGCCTCCCAGCAAAAGAAAAACAGAGCCAAGAGACAAAGCAGGCATTTGAATAGGTTCATAGGAGGAAGCCAAGAAAAAGGTCCTGTTTGGAGGTAGGATCTTTAAAGGAAAGCTTGAGTTTCTGAACAAGAAAACTGCCTGTTTGCTATTTCCTATTATGTTCAGGTAAAGGGGTTGTGGCACAAATTATTCATGAACAAACTGAGGAAATGCTAGTTATTTCTTCCTCTAAAAGAAGCAGAGAGGGAGGCCTGATATTATCTAACAAAGGAACACCAGCAACAAGTTCTAGAAGTACTTCTCATTCTGTTGGTGCTAGGCTAGATAAGTTTAAGAAATAGCCGTGGAATATTGATAGTTACAGTCTCACTTCAAAAATTTGACTCTCTCATGACTTCAAAAAGTTTAAATGGCTTTTAAGAATTGTTTTCTATTTGAATAAGCTTTCCTGCCCTTTGTAGTCTAGGATAATTCCACTGAATATGATACCATGGATCTTCATAAATCTGTAACTGTGTTTGACAGCTATACTCATACATTCACCTTTGTGCTTTTCATCTGAAAAATCATGGTTTGAGCTCCTGTGTCATTAACGTTGTCATTACTCGAAAATGAAAGGCAAGGACATGATGAGCTTTGTTGTATGCCCAAGGTCTCAAAGAGCAGTACAGGCTGCACCAGCTGAGTTCTGAAGAAACCTGAAATTGCTACAAATAAACAGAAACTTCTTTGCAGAGTGACCAGGAGGCACAACTCATCCTCCCAGGAGTCACCTTTTCATTTGGCTAAGGTGAATGTGCTTAAATGGTGTGCCCTGCTCACAGTTCGAGATGAACACATGCACATCAGCTGAAAGCCAGGAGCTGCACAGCTGCAATAAGCACAGCAGAGGACCCACGCTTGTGCCATCTATTGGGAGGCAGATGAATTAGCTCAGGCTCAGCACAGGGCTGATGTTTTCTATTCAGAGTTCATTTCCACTGACTGAGCAGAGCTGGCATGCTGCTTATTGGGGAAAAAAAGAAAAAAGTTCCCACAGCCACCATCAGTGTTGCTCTCTCTTATTTTGTCTCTCTCATGGCACAATTAGAGCACCCCTTCTTTCAGAGGGACCCAAAATAAGCAGAAAAAATGCTTTGCCCTCTGACTTTGCAAAGCTCCTCAAGCATGTCCTTCTTTCAGTTCGTGGGTACATGACTATTCTAAAAATGTACAACTGCAAGTTTGTCTACCAAAGTCAGATCACATCCATACTTCCCCAAAGGACACTACTCTTTTCATTCAGGGGCATACTTATTCTTCCAAAGACAGCATGGTATCTAAATCTCAACTGGAGAGAAATTGTGAAAGCCCACATCTAACATGACTTCAGACATTCCAGTGTACCTGGCCTTCTGCCTGGCTTTAGGCACAGTACCACCACCCATCCACTCTGTACTGAGAACAGAACAATACAAAGAAGATTATTTTCCTTTGGAGGGCTGTCCTGCCTTCTCCATTAATTATATATAAAACTCAGTCTCCTGCATTAAGTACCCATAATCCTCTTGCTGTGACTGGATGGCTACTTCTCAAAAAATAAACGATAATATGTTCCTTAGAATACACAGTTGGAAAATGGACTTACAGTGTTGCTACTGATTTAGCCCGTCTGGGAGAAGAGAGTGAGATTAAGGAGCGAGAAGAAAATGGCTCCATTAGAACCATCTAGACAATTGGTAATGTCTACTCTACAGCTGCGAATTGGATACGAATTAGTAAAAATATTTAAGATAGTGAGCGATAAAAGAGTTACACTTCAGGTTCTACCACAGCTCGAATTGATTTCTCTTTGAATGCGCTGCTTATGCTAAGGTTTAATTAAATGAAAAAAGATTTGTAAACCAAAAAGATCTAAATACAGAAGCAACAGAAAGAAATCATGAAGGCCAGAAGCAAAATGTGCTATATCTTCTGCTTTATTCACCGACACAGCAGCCACAGGGCTTGAGATCACAGAGCTTAATGTATTAATGTTCTCCTGGCCAGTTCCTGAAAGCATCCGCATACTCTATCACAGGACTGAAAGGACTTATGCAATGCTTTACTAAGCTTACGTAGGTAAGATAAGTACACATTTTTTCTCACCCTAGTCCCTCTTTAGGCACTGTATCTCTGACAGCATATCTACAAAATGAACCCAACACAAAAGTAAAACTGCAAGTGGCCTCAGAAAATACAAACGTCAATACTCAATTCTGGAAAAGATACATAATATTTTGCTAGATATATTGAACTAATAAATTTATAGCTTCGAAATACGGGAACTCCCTCCAGCACTATACATTATTAATTCTAATATTTTCTATTTTATTCTTAATTTCTAAATATGTATTACTGTGCTCTATCTAAATTATACTGTATTGAAAAATAACCATTTTTATTTAGATCCTTGTTTGTATTTCTGGTGGCACAACCATTTAATCTTTTCCTTATATCCTTGGACAATGTTGTATGTCAGTGCTAGTATAATCTGGCTTTATGTTTCTAAACGAAATAATAACTGAAATGAGTTGTTCATTGGACTCTTTGTAGTGAACAAACTCTTGTTTGTTGCAAAGCAAGACATATTGAACAAAAATCATTCCTTGAAAACAGCTAGTGCAGCCAATGCAGAATGGATGAGCGTAGTATTCAAGCTGGAACAGGTACAAAGACAAATGACTAGGATGTTCAGAAGTATTGGGACTCATGTTCTCTCTATAAAACAAAAAAAAAAAGAAAAAAAAAAAGACAAAAAAAGGTTAACATTGAGGGAGGAAAATAAAATTGAAGGACTACATTTCTAACTACCAGAGGCTATTTTTGTCTGGAGAGAGTCTTCAGATGCCAGTAATGGCAGCAATACTCTTACAATGAGTTTAATCGGGTCATTAAAATGGCCATGTAATATGATTACAGACAGAGCAGGATCAGCAAGGCCCCTTCTAGAGCAAGGAAGTGTGATCTTCTGACACAGAGTTGTTATGCTCAACCTTAACTTCATCCTTCTTTGGTTAGCACTTCATCATTAAACATATGCTTTAAGCTTCACTGATTTCCTGGAACATTCACAATCTCTGTTTCCTACCAAGACAGTCAGTCAGAGAGCATTTGGAGCTTCAGGCTAATGTATGAGATAGTTGCTGTATCCTTTTTTTTTTTTTGCAGCAGTACATTGCCAGATTATTATTATTGACATGTGAACTGCTTAAATATAGAACGCTTTTGTTAGGGAAAAAACAAAGGCCAGACATAATGATTTGTTTTGTGTTTTTCCAAAATATCAGTATTTTTACGTCCTCCTGTATTTGTATTTTCTCCAAAATACAAGAAATATACACATTTCTAAATTTGTTTTTACCATGCAATTTCCCATGAGCTCCAAGGAAAGAAAAATGGATGGTACTGCAGCAATAATATTAAGACACATACAATGGAGTTAAATGGAGAATAAGAAACTGTAGAAAGACCTTATGTTTGATGCATATGATTTTTAAATTTAATGCTAATATTATTAATATTATCACTAGGTATTTCATCAAAGCATACTTAACATGCCCACACACATACAACTGTATTCACGACAGGATCACTGAGTGCCTGGGTTCCCCTGGTCACCCTCTCCTCCTCCTGTAACTGAATCCTTCCTGCCTGGGAGTTTTACTGGGCCAGATTCCCAGTGTCACCAAAACCAATGCCTGCATTTGAGAGCCCATGCAGATCAACATCACGGCACATCCAGAATAAAACTGACTTCACCGTAAGGGATGGACACTGTTGTGGACACTCTTTTTACCCCTATCAGTGATTAGAGGCGTGCTGTGATTTAAACCACGCCCCGACAACCAAACCCCTGTGCACACACTGTACAGCTTATTCTCACATCTGACTCCCAATGAATCTGTAAAGCCCATGCACTGAACATAAAGGGAACATAATAGGCATTTCAACAGATTATGCACATGTTGATTAGCGCTCTGCTGAATTGCAATTTTGCACCAATTATTTTGCTACTGAATTTTTCAAATGGCCATCGTGTTTTTTCCTATGTTTCTAGTTAGGCAAAGCTGACAGCTTTCTGGCATTAAAGAATAACTCTTTCAATTAAGACAATCACGGTAATTACTATATTATCAAGAGGAACTATAATACTCATTTTTTATGTAGCATGCCAGTATGTATGAAATAAAAATGCATTAAGCAACTGTGAGCCCACTTCTGTAACCTGCAAACTTATTTGAGGTCACTATCCTTCATAACTGTTTAGACCAACAAAACTCCCTGGCAGGAATAAGGATGGCTATCATGGTATGATGGATAACTAAAACCGGAGCATTTGCTTCTTTTGCAGAATGGAGTAGTGACAGGCTTATGATCAGACCTATGTTGTATACACTTTTCTGTTTCCAACATGAAATAAAGCAATAGAAAATGATCTGATTTTCAAGTACATTATATCAGGACATCACAACGTTATGCTGTTATATAGGATACGACTCACATTGCATGCTTCATATTTTCATTGTATTTTTACATATATAAAGATGCTGATAGTGAGAAGAGAAAGATAATGAAAGCCAGAATATGGTTTGTGTAACACTACCTTGTTCATTTAGAGGAGTTACATATATATACATATTATAGCATGCATTTCATCTTAGCTTAGCTTTTTAAGAATGTTTCAAAAATCCAGACTCCTCTAGGACTCTTCACCCTAGACTCTAGGGTGAAAACTCAGTCTTAAAATTGAGGCTATGTTAGTTTTAGAACAGAAACAATTCAACCATTTAAATTTGCTACTTGTTTTAGTGAATCTTTCTCCAACAAAGAGGTCAAAAAATAGTCTCTGGCTGCCAGCAGTTGAAATTGGCAGGAACCGAAAGAATCAAGTGTCTCTAAATTTCATTTTGATTTGCATGACAAGATCAGAAAAATAGGGCAGGAATTTTAAAATACTGAATTTGAAACACTTTCTCCTACTTTAATTTGCTTATTTAATCATGTTTAACTAGCAAAATAATTCTGTACTTACAGTAAGTTCCTGCATGGTGTGTTTCCTCAGCCGACAGTGAAATATCTTCTATTCATAACATAATTTTGTATTACATTTAAAAAACCCCACATTCCGTTATACATGGATGTATTCTATTTTCTTCATTTCCTTATATGTTCTAATGAATTTTATCTGAAAAAAATGTGCTACTCTCTTGCTTGCTTGACTTAATTTCAATTCATTTATTACAGAGGTGAATGTAGGTGTATGTTGATTTTCTTTTTAGAAATTCACCATTTTCCAGACCTAGAGGGAAGGACAAAGACCTAAAAGCACGTGTACTCTAAGCTCTGCTGTGACTTGAACTCTTTTTGTGGTCCTGCACTAGTCATCTAGCAAGGGGTGATGGGTTTAGTCAACCTGAACACAGCACGCACCATAAGCTGCTTCAGAAATAGGAAGATCCCCAAAAAGTACTCCGTTTCAGAGACTACTTCTGAGAGCCAATTTCCTTCCTTATTTTCCATCCCAAGAAAGAAATGCTTTCATGCCACCCTCCAGGAACAGCAAACTGTGACATCTCTGGCTTTGATACAGCAGAGCATCATGCTGGAGAACGTTCCCTCCCAGCCAAGGGGACCCTGCCAAGTCACCTGCTCCAGGGCTAGGACAGTTCTCCATCTCCTGAACAAGAACGTACAAGATGATGAGTTTGCTCATGTTTTTTTTTTTTTTTTTTGTTTCCCCTCATTTTTTTTAGTCATATTTCTAATCCCAAAGGGATAATACTAAATGGTGCCAAAGGAAAATGAGGGGTATGGAGTGTAATTTTATATCCATATATTACAAAGAAAATTTTAAGTGTTTAATTCATATCAAAGCTAAACATTTTCCCTCTGCTTGCCATTTTAAGGTTTTCTTCCCCAGGAATACTCTACTGTTCTCTGTACCTGGTTCTGTAACACTGACAAGACTGGTACAAAAACCTGTACTTCTTTGAAAGGAATAAATTGGATCCAAAGTTTTCAAGTTTGCAGTACCACGAGGAGATGCAATTGGCCATTTATATTTCACTGTTTTTAACACAGGGTTCTTTCAACTTGGAGCAATAATTCTGTAACTTGCTAGTAAACCAGTAAACTGCAAAATACCTAAGAAAATATTGCATTTTTATAGGCAATGACACTTTTAAGGAATATCTGTGCACTACTTTGGAATACAGGTATTAAGCTCAATTTCAGCAACAAAACCCAAGTCAGTAGGGCACTATAACTGAAACCTCAGCAAAAATGCTCCCAATCAAAACACATTTTTAATACTGAAAGACAAAAGACTAATTAAAAAAAAAAAACAAACAGGAGAATATTTTGAACTAGAATACTTAATGCAGCTATTAATTACATTTAATAGTAAACAACTTAGTGGGAAAAGAAGCATTAATATCTCCCTCTCTTAATTTTGAAAATTAACACTGCTTTCATCTAAAGGCAGTACTAAAATAACTGCCATGACAATTTATGATTCTATGAAAGTAATGGGAAAAAAAAAACTGTGAAAGAAAAATAGCAACATGGATGGGAACAGTCACTATTTATCTTTTTCTATTGTGATGATTCTTGGAGCTCTCATTTGCATTAGATGCATTGGGTGCTGTGCTACAAATGGCCTCATTAATGTGGACTCTAACAAAGATGTACAACTTTAAATGGGCAAGCATCCCTTGGAAGTCCATAGGATGACTTGCATTTATAAAGTATATAAAATCACCTCTAACAAAAAGAAAGAAACAGACGAACATTCCCAGGTACTTTGCTACTGAGATTCAGAAGTCCCTCAGCAACCAAAATAGATAAGAAAAACAAAACAGGCCATAGGACTCACCATATGGCAAAAATGTAACCCTGTCCACTTCCATCTTTCTGTCCACAACCTTCTATCAGGGGGATTAATTTCTCTCAAATATCACTGTATCTCAAATATTTTCTGTATTCGGTGTAAAAATTCATAATACTGGAACAAAGCATGCAGGTGACAATAATGTGTGGAAGATTAAGAGAGATGACAGGCTACCATCCTTAGGGGAAAGAAAATTGCTGTTCCATAGTCTGTTTTTGCTTGAAAGGTAATGGGAAAATTTTCTGCTTGTACGTGGAGAAATAAAACATAGGTAATCCTTAAAAGCACACAATGCCTAAGAAAATACCAAGTAGCACATAATGCTTACACATTTCATCTTTAAACAATAAAAAGTGAATCAGAGCACTGCTCTAGGATGAGACTGCCTCTGGTAAGGACCCATCTCCATCTCAGGAGAGCTTTCAGGTTTGCTTGGGCATGGTCTGAGAAGTGTCCGTGTGGCGAAAGCCAGCAAGAACAGTGGCCAACAGCAGACTAGGAAAGCACCAGAAATACAGAGTGACAAGGAATAACTGGTAGCGTTTTTCATCACAGAGTTATTTTCTATATAGTGAAGCATAAAAGAGAGGCTACGATACTGAGTGCTTTCCAAAAGACTACAATTATTCTTTAGGTTATACACATTGAGATGATACATGCTTGCTTCTTTTAAAAAGCATTTCCTACAAAGTATTTTAATAGCAAAAGTGTACGTGGTTTGTTTAAGAAAATCTGCATTTGGTAATGAAAACATGCAGGTTTCTCCACACCAGTGTAAAACCTGGGTAGTATGGGGTATAACCTGACTAAGGGACCCTCTTTTTCCAGAGGTTATTAGGAGAAAAGGTTATCATTGACAGCTTATTTGAAAGGTAAAACAGGTTCACAGAACTGCTGAATACAGCCAAACATCTGCATTGAAAATTAATGAAATAGAAGAATCCTAAATAGGTCAGTTATTGATCCTGTAACAATTAGTCATGTGTTCAATTACAACTTCTTCTCGGACTCTTACCTTCTGAACCAGCAGGGAGCTGGCACAGACACCAGCACAGCCCCCAGGGCCCGCTGGCTGTGGCTGGAGGTCTGTCAATGAAGGCCCTGCCTGCTCTGAGGGCACAGAAGGAGCAGCCTGAAGCTGCAGGGGATGGACAACTGCCCACTCAAACAACCCTGTATGTTATCTTTACTCTTGCATTATGCCCTACAGTCCTTTGGGGAGAAGAAATGGAAGCGGCGGTTA
This sequence comes from Rynchops niger, assembly GCA_013400035.1. NCBI lineage: Eukaryota > Metazoa > Chordata > Aves > Charadriiformes > Laridae > Rynchops > Rynchops niger. The sequence continues at coordinate 445,198 of VXBH01003978.1, forward strand.
GGAAAATAAGCATCAGTACGACCATAGTATTATCCACCATAGCATTGATCCTCTGTGGACTTTATAAACACTCCATTGAACACTTCTGCCTGTCATCCTCCCTTCTTCTTCTCATCTGAATACAACTGAATTTTGCCTTGGTGTCACGGAAGGGAAGTGCCACTGAGGGGACGTACCCTGGACTTTGCACAGCTGCTGTGTCCCACGGTATCTCAAAAACCCTCATTTGAAATGGATGTGAAAGGAAGCTGCCCCAGTCCAGTTTCTCTCTCCTCTCCTCTCCTCTNACCTTAGAGCCAAGAGAATATACACACTATGGAAATAAGTTCCCTGGACCAAGGAACTTCAAAATGACAAGACAAACTGGTAACACTTCATGGAACATCTTGGTGAAGTGCAGAGTTGGCAGGTGTAGGTCTGGATCTAGTCAATGTCACACTGCTAAAACTGGACAGCGTACAAATACAAACAGGAAAAGTCTTCATGTCACAGCAGGCTGTCTGGGCTTACAGACTCAGGGCTCTGCCACTTGAGAATTCATTTCATTATACTATTTTCCAGAGGACAAATGCCATTAAATTTTTGTTGAGAATTTTTTCTTCATTTTCAGAAGTGAATGGATCCACACTTGAAAGGTTTTGAAATTAATATTTCTCTTTTTCGTAAAGGTAAAACCCAGTTACCTTCTAAGCACTTAGGAAAGTCTGATATGTTAATTGCTGAGAAGGTCATAGCAATTTAAATACTTAAAGGATAACAAAACTTTTCTTAAATGGCTAACCTTTCTTAAGTGGTTTCTTAAATTGCCTGAAATTTATCTGATTGGTAGAAGTGCAAGGAAAACGGAAACAACATATCAAGCTGCACAAGCAATAATTAATGAAATCCAACATGCAGCAATTTTCAACACAAATACTATGTTCCTGGGTTCACTGAGAGCAGGCTGGACAAAGTAAAGCCTTCTTTAGACACCACAGGGCTTAACACCTTTCAGTTTTCTAGAAGCATTCTAAAGAAAAGGAAAATATCACTAGTCTTGCCTGAAGTAAAATAAAAAACAATAAAATTTGACCTTACTGCTCATATTAAGTTGCATACACAAATAGGATAACATGTCAGCAATGGCAAAGATTTTGTTTTGAAAGGTCTCTGATTTATGGGCATGAAGTAGAGACATGTAAATAATCTGCAATGAGTATTTAATTTACTGAATTTTGACCTTTGCTTTTTTCTCCCAAAGTACCTAGCAGCACTCTTTTTGATGTCAATGCCTTTTACATTAGATTAGCCAGTGAGCTGAATTTCCCTAGTCTTTATTGACCACAAGGTTATTTCACTTCCCTGAGTGGATAAGCATTTTGGGCACAGGGAATTAGAAAACGTGGACTACCAAGAATATTTCTGGATGTGGTTCTAAAATTTTCTTGCAAAACTTGTGTGTTCAAATACTAAAGAAGTTACTAGAAAAGGAATGAATACAGGAGACTGATTAACTCAACCTGTGCCTGTCTCCCTGGTTCACTGTTTAAATAAATATCCAGCCTACCTTTCCCCAGCACCCTGCCTTTTACCCTGGTTCTCTAAATCCACCTGCTCTCAGGGAGACATCAAAACTCTGAGGTCCCCTTGACACTGCTGGGGAGCCAACGGCTTTCTGGAAGGTAAGTGAACATGGCCCAAGGTCATTAATTCTTCTCAGTTTATTTTTAAGTTATGCTCTAACTAGTTACTTTTAAAACATAACGCCCTCTTTTTACATCATGCAAGCATTCTTATCATATTCATTTCCAGGCTCATGAAGCCCTATGTCTCATGCCCCACACTTTCTGTTCTTAATGAATCCAAAATTGACTTGAAGATCTAATGCGAAAGATTACAGAAAACGCAAGGGAAATGATAGAACAGGCGCAGCATTTCAATGGACAGGTCAATGAGCCTGTTGGACGATCTGTGGGATAGGAGGAGATGATGTGGCTGAAGTCCACCTGGCAGATTTGCATTAGCAGAAAATTGATGTGCAGAGGGAAAACAAAGAACAATACCTTCTGATCTAAGCATGCCCGTGGTTTAAGAGGAGCTGTCTCTGATGTTATCCCTTTATTACAACACGTTTCAAACCACCAGAAAAGGAGGGTCAGGAGAGCATGCCTGAATCTTTCCTATGGCCTTACACCATGGTTGTGAAGACGCAGCATTGTCAAACCACTTCCAATATAAATACTGGATATTGTGGCATGAAACTTTTCCTCAGACAGAAATGCATCGCAGTATATACCAACAGACATTAAAAATCTCTTTCCTCACCTCCTGTTTAGAGGGAATGTAAAAAATCGGTACGGACGATTACTCAGGCGAATACTCTGACTTAGGGGAAAAATATGATTTTATCTGTATCACACAGACTGAAAAGTTAGCATTAACATCTGATGCATGCTTGAGGAGAAGAATTGTTCAAAACTAAAGCAAGCAGAAAAACGTTTAATTCACAAGAATGGTTTATCAGCTATGCTCCCAAGCAAGTGTTATGAAGATTTTCCTGACTACAGCACTACTGGGTATTCTTTGATATCTCTTCCCTGTTATTCCATTTAGGGTGAAAAAAAAAAAAAAANCAACTTAGAAGTTTCTAGAATGAATGCGTGTGGCCAGGAAGTGGTGCCTGCTTTCTGTCTACTGACAAACCGAAACTCAAAATATGGAAGAGCTCATCAGTGGGACTGGCCCAGGTCAGAAGACAACACTTCTGACAGGGCTTTGATGTTTATTTGTATATTCTGGTTTTGTGAAATGGTGCCTCATACCTAATGAATTACGTGATTTCAAGCCATCATCTGCCACTTCATCTTTCCAGAACTTCCTGAATTTCCCTGTGTGATTCTTATGGCACTGCAGACCGGCTGGGAGGCTGCAGGCAACAGTCGGACTGGCTACCCCTTCCTCACCAAGCAAGCCACCGCCACTTTGTACCTCTTTTCTGAAGCACCAAATTCTTGGAGGAAAATCTGTATTCCCATGGGGAATATTATGCTTTAAAAGATAAATTCACATGCATCGACTTTCTCAATGAAAGTACAAGCTCTGTGAACTAGATGGAGCCATCTCTTCTCACACATGCTTTGGAAGACAAACCCCTCAGGCCAAGGAGAGGAGAGACGTCAGAAGAATGATGCAGGGGCTGCTGCCAATCCCCAATGACCGCTGTGTCTGCTTTAATTGACATCACGCTTATCGATGCCAGGTTTTGCTAATGAGAATACTGTATGCGTGTGAAAAAGCATTGAGCCATGCTTCCTAATGCTGGCAGTGTTATCCATAGCCCCCTCCTTATGGTGCTTACTCTGGAAATCAAGACCGACAGCTTGTGAGAGCTTGGCACCATGCCTGCTCTTCAAAGCCCCAGGCTGCCAAAGCCCAGCAATTAGAGAAGAGAAAAGAGCTCTCAAGCACAACAAGAAAGGACATAGCAAGTAAGACAACTGCTGTGTACACAGTAGCAACCACTGGTGGCCTGAAATGGATACTACTGAATAGTTGGCAAAATGTTTAAGAAGACTCAGAAGTTCAGTCTAGCAGCAAAACTGGGGACTGAAAACACTGAGAAACTACAGAACCAGATATTAAAGCAGCTCTGTTTTAAACATCCACATGTGATGATACTGGCATTCATAGTAGATAGATACCAGAGGCACAAGAAGGATTTAGAAATTCCACACCATATTCCAGCTAAACTGCTTCTGAAACAGAACATTATATGGAACAAAGGTATGCCCAGGAAAGAGTAACCAGGCAAAAAATCTAGCCAGAAGAAATTCAGAAGAATTTAAGAAATGAGGCGTAATCACAGGAGTAACATTAAACCCCTCAGCTTTGAAGAAATACTTGGTCCACAACCATACCCATACGCCAAAAGCCATGTTACTCACAACTACCTGGATGGTAATCATCCAGGCAGTACAAGGCATGTAACACAGAGTGTGACAGGTCACACCAGTTGATACCTGAAGTTTCACAAATATAAATGGTGGGAGGCAAGCATGTGCTAAGGTCTAAGTTCACAGTACGGGGCAGGTGAGATACCGTAGGGGACTTTAAATGGCACTAGACACCCATGTTTAAGCAAATCAATACTCAGCACTGTCCAGAGAGCAATTCAGCTTGCCTTAAATAAGACATCTGGATTCAGTCAGGTGAAGAGATCATTGCACCCCAGTGGCGGTGCTCATTAATTCTCCATCGATTATAACAGGAGTTTATGCACTTTGTTTCCATGTAGCCACCTACATTTATGCATCTGAATCATGTGCTGTGTTCACCCATAGCATGAATTTAGATGAGATGGATCAAATTTTGTGTGGTCAATAGCAGTGCCGAAGATGGAATGGTGAAGCAGGAAAATTATATAAACACCATTGCCAAGGCTTGCACAGCCTTGGCAGGAAGAGGGATGTTTATCTTTTCCCAAATTATACACTATTCAATGTCTAGTAGACAGTATTCTTTTTCTTGGATGAAATCCGCATGCATTTTCTAGCTTCTAGGAGGGTATTTTTAAATTTTGTTTAAATCTTTGTTCTCTTTTATACTATGTCAGAGATAAAACTGTACCTATATTAACTAACTTCTTTTAACTGTGTCTAAATATGTTGGTCACGACACTTCTTTCAAAAGATTATCTTTGATGAATTATGTTATTAAGAAGCTGATTATTTTCCATTTTCAGGAACACTTTTGGTTTCAGAGCTTACATATAAATTCAAAAGACAATTATATGCTGTTCTGCAGAATATTTTATACCACATTGCAATCTGCATACCCTCTAGAAAAATGTCACCTCACTTTGTGTTTCAGTATTCCATTTATATGTTGCATAAAATACTTGATAGTGTCATCTTTACAAAACTTACTTGATAAATCTTTCTTATCTATATCAAAACTAAACTGAAATGCAGTATTTAAAAGTTGTTCACCTGAACCAATAGTCTACCAGAAACATGTTTATGTAATGCTTAAAAAGAACCACTTTTGAAGTTATATTCATATTTATAAGATTTTGAAAGAATACAAAAATAAAAGCCAGTGAAGCAATTAGGAATGGAGAGACAATAAAAACATATTTCGTCATGTAAGACAGTGAAAGTTAAAACAAGACATAATAAGATAGTAAGATATAATTATGTAATAAATGCAATGCCAGATTATGTTCTTTTAAACATGAACATAATCAGTAACAGCCAAGTGGCCTATTTTTTTTATTTTTAGATGAAAATTTAGAAAACTATAAACAGCAATCTAGTATTTAGAAACTATTATTCTTACTCATCTTGGTAACTCTGACCTAAATGTTTCATTAATGTAAGAAAAAACTTACATTTTTTTTTTTTTTAGAAAACCCATGTCTTTCTCAGACTCAATAAAGAAGTTTTCTACCATGAAGATATTATAGCCTGTCAAAAATTCATCCCACCCAAACTTCTTAATGAGATTTCAGTGTGACTATGAATACATTAAAAACTATGTAACAGGACAAAGGATTGGGAAAATATTCTGGAAAGCATAATAATCTAATTATACAAGAATTGTATGCAAAACTGAAAACAATGCTACTGATTTTTTTTCAGACACAAAATCTGAGACAACAGAGATTTCCTACATCTGTATCTATTTGAGCAGTAACAGTGGAATACAAGTAAGTGAATTTTGAGATCTTTTACTCAATCCCATCCAAAGTCACCGAAGAAGCTACCTAATCTAGATTTTATTTAAATATGGACTCAAATTCAAACTTGAGCTCCAGCATATACCTGTGAAGTCTTTGGATCTTAAGCTGAACACTTTGTGGTCATGCTATCCTTTAAGACAGACATAAACATTCAGGTTGGATGTTGCAAACCTAGATATCTTTATGCCTGCTCAAGTTAAGTCTGCATTTATATCATAGAATCACAGAATCATAGAATGGTTTGGATTGGAAGGGACCTTAAAGATCATCTAGTCCAACCCCTTTGCCATGGGCAGAGACACCTCCCACTACATCAGGTTGCTCAAAGCTCCATCCAAATTAACCTTAAACACTTCTAGGGACGGGGCATCCACAACTTCTCTGGGCAACCTGTTCCAGTGCCTCACCACCCTCATAGTGAAAAATTTCTTCTTTATGTCCAATCTAAACCTACCTTCTTTTAGTTTAAAGCTGTTGTCTCGTGCCCTGTCGCTACAGGCCCTGGTAAAAAGTATTTCTCTGTCTTTCTTGTAAACTCCCTTTATATATTGAAAGGCCACAAAAATGTCTCCCTGGAGCCTTCTCTTCTGCAAGCTGAGCAATCCCAACTCTCTCAGCCTTTTTTCATAGCAGAGGTGCTCCAGACCTCTGACCATTTTCATCGCCCTCCTCTGGACCCGCTCCAACAGGTCCATGTCTTTCTCGTGCTGTGGACCCCAGAGCTGGATGCAGTACTCCAGGGGGGTCTCATGAGAGTGGAGTAGATGGGGAGAATCACCTCCCTCAGCCTGCTGGATACACTTCTTGTTATGCAGCCCAGGGTATGATTGGTTTTCTGGCCTGCAAGTGCACATTTCCAGCTCATGTCCAATTTTTCATCCTTATATTTCACTATACCCTGCAGCAATATCATATAACCATTGCCAGGCCAAAGCAGCAGTTTGAGCTCCTTCTTATGAAAATTTGATGTTGTGTACATTGAAGTAGTGTTTACACCACCCAGTTTCAAGCATGGATCTTAGCCAGCTAAATGAGAAGACTGATGTCCCCTGGGCTATAGCCAGTGGAGACTCCTGGAGGACAGCACAATGCAGGAGTTCACCTGTGGTGATGTGAATCGTAATGCATGGAACAAAGTGAAGTTTCCCCTGCTTTTATCCCTCAGCTTCCTCAAACTTCAGACACACATGTCCTTTGACTCTTGCAGAATTTAGTGTCTCCATGTCAGGGGCTGTGCAGGTACACAAAGAATAAACATCCAAAGGGTTAGAAATTGCACAGATTTAATAACACAACCAACCTGAACCAAGGAGAGAAATAAAATCCTACATTAAAAACCCCAACAAATACACGTAAATAACTACAAGCAGCTCAAAGATCCAACTAATCACTATAGCTATCCAGACACCAAAGGCATCTAAAGAAAGTAGAAAAGAATAAACAATATAAAAGTATCACTTTATTTGTAGTCTCAGCATTTTTGGTTTTATCCCCTGAGATGCCAAAAGCTGACAGGATAATTTCTAACATTTCAAATCACTCAGATACACTCCTATCAGTCCAGAAGCGCATTCATCTCCTTAATGACACTCAACTGTGGCCTATTCAACATATAATGAATGACTTTTCTATATTTAAAATTAAAATGAGAGCATACATCATGAATCATTCACAGAAATAAAGGAACAAACTATCACAAATATATCACGGTACATGGAAGAAGTCCCAGTTTTTCATGCCCCGTAATATTTGAGTCTTAAAGCAGTGTCACTTCCTTGAAGTCTACAAACCCTTTCCTTAAACTTACAGAAAATGAAAGAAATAAATCAAACTCAAGATATGGAAATCCGTTAAGACTGGTATCACCTGTCAGAGCTTTGTTGCAACTCTTATCTAAACATATTCTTTCTTAGATTTTCTTTCTGGTATCAGGAATCTCTTCTAATATTTGCCTGCAATACTGTTGCCATACTTTCAGTGCCATACATACAATCGATTCCAAAGACACAAAATATATTTTTTTTCTAATGACATTTCTTGATACAATGCAACAAGAAATCTTTGCACAAATAGCTTTGCAAGATTTAATTAGGCATGCTGAATGGAAAAGCATAACATATGCTTCTATGCTAGCTAGTGTATTATGAAGGCTCATTTGATCTTTTATTTCATGGTATCAGGTGTGACAGAATGGAATTCTCCCCTCAATCATATTAGCTTTTTTCAATTATCTAGAAATATTATTTGCCTCTATTTCCCCCCTCATAATTTTCTAAAACACTGAATACTATTTCCAGAGACAGGAAATAACACCAGATGAGTTAATAATTCAGTGTAGAATGAAAACTCCTGGATTTCAGTGCTGTACTACATTCTACAAATAGTATAATAGAAAATGTGAAAATTTGCCCTTATTGCTATATAATATGAGCAAATTTTATAGTCGAGACACGGAGAAGACCAGTTTGGAAACAAAAGCCCCCACAACAAATAACATAGTCTATGATCTATCATAAGCCCTTTCTCATTTTTTCACATGAAAAAAGTAGCTAAGTTTACGTAGAAGGGTTTATTGCTTTATTAAGCTATATACGTAAAATCCTTCCATCTATTTATGATTCTAGACTATTCTCTTCATTAATAGATTCCAGGATACATTTGAAATATACTTCTGTATATGTATAAGGCCAAAATTCCATATCGTCCTGATGATAAATGACATCTTATTAACTATACTTGAAGTCCTGGATATGAGCTCCCAGTCATGTGTGAACAGTTTAAAACTATTTGTGAATAGATTTTGGAATCTTATTCATAAAATATTCTAGCAGTTCTTAATACTGATACACTTCAATGCAACAGATGTAAACATTTTCATTTAATCATGAATTTGCACTAAAATTACTGTATCTGAATAAGTATCTATAGATAATAATATATATTGTATATCCTGTAGACTAAGCATGAAAGTAATAGATGGTAAACCCCCCCCAAAAAAAGTTAGCAGCTACCCTATGTGAATCTCATTTAAAAAATACATAAATTAGAAGTTCATTTTCTACATTATTTTAAATATGATGAAGAATATATAATAGCAATGTTTCACCTAAATACTTCAAAATAAGATCCAGCAATATTATTACAAGTGTTATTTCACTGAATATAGCCACCACCATAAAGTCAACAGCATCAACAGTAACTGCATATGAACAGTATTTGGGATACCACCAATTCCTCACTACGTATGCAGTATGTTAGGTAATTTTTTCAATGGCACCAATGTTTCTAGTTCCACTACCAAACAAAATCTGAAAAAGATAGGAGAGCGTGTGAATGAGAAATATTAATTTTACTTCCACATGCAGAAGATCATATTAGCTGCAGTTTCCTTCAACACATCAAAAAGCTACCTTGAAATTCATGGATGCTTATATGCTTAATGTACTCTGAATGTATGTGAAATCTCCTTCATATTGGACATTATCTATGGATAATGAGTTGAGTGCCCCAACCAGCTGAGATCTGCAAAATTCTCAATATTTTCACTACAACTCACAGAACAATTAAAATTTTGAAGAACAGCTAAGCTGGCATTTGTAATAGCTGGTTTTGTATTCCTGAGAAAAAAAATTGCACCATGTACTTAATCATATGGCATTATATATTCATCATATTCAGTAAATGTTCTTCCGTTTCAATACATGTTCTTCAATTCTGTTGGAATTGTTTAATAAATTTAGAATGGATTGTTGCCCTCAATCTCTCCTACTTCCTTTGTGATTCACATTGTGGGCACTGTGGGTTTTTTGGCTTGGTTTTTTTTTTTTTTTTTTAAATTTTGGCCAAAGTTCACAGTAGGGTATGTGTCTTCTAGTGTGAAGGGACAGTTTGCAAATTCTGTTTCATACACCTATTTGGACTGAAACACCCATTAAATATTTTCTATGAATTCAGAGTTAAACACAGGCAGAGGCTTAAGTTCTCAAGCTGTAGGGATGTATCAAATATGTAAGAAATACGTACAGGTGGGTGAAATTAATAAAATTCCCATTCACACATAAAAAGTGAATGACTAGTTCTGCCCTAAAAATCTGAAGAAAAGTGGATTTTCAAGAGAAAAGTTTTGACATACGCTTTCCTTTCTTATTTCTAGAGCTTGGAACAGAATTGGATTCCTCAAAGCAAAACAGGAATTCTGAACAGTCTCAATCCCTTAGTGACTGTGGGATCAGGAACAGCCAGTATCCATCTCACCTGCTCCTAGCTCCCCAAAAGTCAGGTGTGGAGGCTAATGTAGTTCTGTAATTCAGTGAAGACAGTGGGATTCATCCCATCTATCTAAGAGATGTAGATGTCCAAAGAGGGAATGCTATGGAAGTGGCTGACATTCACTATACAGTGGGCCTATGGAGTAGCTTGCATTAGAGAGCAAAAGGAGCAATCCCTCTCCCCATGTATGTTCTGTGATGTTCAAAAGAGTTCACAAGTGAGAATTTATCCATCTTTTTGAGCGGGCGGCAGTGTTAGGCAGTAGTCACAGACCACTCAAAACTGGAATAGTGGAAAACTCATGATAAGACATCTCTCCCCAAAATATCTGCTGTATATAATAAGCATTATTCGTCTATATTATCAATCAAACACTATATAATCTAGCTAGCAGTGTGAGAACGACAGCACTGTGTCATTCCCTGTGATAGCTGCCTGCCGTCATGGGAGGAGAAAGTAAATCTGCAGATTCATTACGTTGCTCTGCTTATGTAATAAGAAAGAAGAAAAAGAAGATGGCACAAACCAGACAAAACTAAAGGTAGCTATTTCCAGTACAGGAACTGTACAAGATAGAGACTCATATGATCCTCATTACAAATAATCTGGGGTCTGGACCATCAAGGGGACAAAAAAAGAGATTTTGATTGAGAGGTTCAATATCACATAATTTTTTACCATGGACCCATTAGCACCATGATTGAGCCCTCTACTTAAAAGTAGTTTAAAAAAAGATTTCCTATATTTCATTGTGTGATGATTGGAAGAGATCCATTTCTGCATTTTAGCAATTACAGGTAAAACTTTGAAAGAACAAACTACAATATTAATTCTGTTTGCAACAGTTGACACCAACAGTTTGTCCTTGAAACAGTAAAACAGAATAATTTATTTTTAAACTATTCAGGAGTACATGTTTGCTACATCAATTTAAAGGAATGTGAAACATTATTTTTGGACTTACATATGTACCTGTGAATCAAGTTTCTTAGTAGCCAGAGACTCAATATTACCAGTGTTACCCTAGAGTTGAGAGAGTTATATGGATGGTTAATTATGTTTTTAATTAAGGAACTAAGGCTTGCTGGCCATTCCCTGTGTCTCCCTACCGTATAAACTGACCTCCAGAGAAGGATTAACAACATAATACAAAGTAAACATCCCTTTTCTTTCCCTCTCATGCCAGATAAAAAGCATTTGGTAACAGACTTCTTTAATATAACAGGAGATAAAGTGGGACCTGTAGCTGAAGAGACAAAAGGGTTGGGTTTTTTTACTACTTCAAAAAATTATTCTTAAGTGAATTCTTCCAAGTTTATAGATATCCCCTAAATCATTCATCTGCTGGAGCACCAAAGAACAAACACACAAAAGGCAGTGATTGACTTTCACAGCAAGGGTTTGTAATCACAGGAAAAGAGGACTTGCCTGTAAGGCCTAAATTCAGCAAAGCATTTGCACATCTATAACCTAAAAAAATACTGACCATGTTCCTATGTCTTCTAAACACAGCTTATGAGATCAGGGTCTGGCGTTAAGTGCCAGGGCTACTTCTAAAGACTTGTTTTCAAAGAAACTTCTCAAATAGCGTGAAAGGCAAAAGGGGATCAGGGTAAGGCTTTGTGTGCGTATTTTAACTGCTAACTGCTACCCCTCCCACTTCCTCCCGAAATTCTGTAAAAAACAAAAAGTCATTATTTTTTGGATTATAAATGATCCGATTTAAAACAATGGAATATCTGACTTTATAAATAGGTAACATAACATACCAGTACAAAAAAGGGAAAAGAACCTGAAAGGCTTGAGCACAACCGCAGGTGTCCTTAGAAGTGGGATGTATTCTGCAGGGACAACAGCCCACTCGTCTGAATTTAGTTCAATAATATGCAGTGTTTGTAAAGAGATTTATAATTATCAATGAATTAATTCTCTGTAGACACATCTAAACTAGATGGGTAAGGACTGTTATCCTTTATTGTGGGGAAAAGAAGAATCTAGGAAAGAAAGCCAGAGCCACACAGTGATGGGAACTAAATACAAAACTTATATTCCTCCTGACTTCAAATGCCAGCTCCATATTGGATTGAATTAATGTTCATCTCCAATAAAAATAAGAAAAATAAGGAAAAAAACAATAATAAAATTTGCAATGTTAATATCGTACCTTCTGATTGCATTGCACGTTCAAAATAATGACTCTCCAGAGCTACACACATTGCTTTGGCTATGTTTGATAAAACAGAAATGTATCTCATGCTCAAGTGTTGTCGGAAAGGAGCTGTTTTCAGAGAATATATAAAATTAATAATTAATATTTCTCTTTTTCAGGGAAGATGAAAGGAAAGCGTGGGGCTGCTT
>VXBH01003978.1:457631-507164 GCA_013400035.1 Rynchops niger
TTTTTTTTTTGTAATATATGGCTATAAGGTCAAGTTAAATCTGTACAGATTTCCTTAAAGCTGTTATTGCGAAGCTACAAATTATTGCAGATTGCATAACAACTGTACCACGATGAAGTTATAGCTCTAAAGTTATATTGATGTTGGGTAGATAAATGAAAAAGGAATGCTACATTACAACAGTAATCAATCAGAAAAATAAACCAGAGACTAATCAATGTCTCTGAATAAGAGAATATTAATCCCTGATGGAGGTATTACAAACAAAATAGTATCTATCTTAGCTATCTAAATTCCACTCACCATCTTCACCTATTATGTTTATTGTGGAATTGAATTTCAGATGACTCCAAAGAGTTGTTGCTCCGAGTTTGATTTTTTTCATTATTCTATTTAATTGTGTGCACTGTAATTTAATTTACTGTAATGCTGCCTCTATTGTGGCAATGCAAAATTCCTTGTAACAGTAACCCATTAAAGTATATTAAAAGTATTTATCATGATCCTCAAGAGTACAGATAACATTATGCACGGAAAACTGGGATTTAACGTAATTGCTACAAATAATTTAAAGCAGTTCTTTTTGCATTTATCTATATGTAAAGCAGCAAGAACAATAATCGTAAAACAAAACTCAGCAAGATCAAACCTGGTCTTTACGAAGCTGCATGCAGACAAATAAAATACTTTGGAATATAAACCACTGTTCTGAAAAAGTACAGATGGGAAAAAACATGAGTTTGAAAAGACCTACAGTCCCTCAAATTGCTGTAAGCCATTGAGTTCATTTACGTATAATTTCCTTGTCTCTTTTTTTTAATCTTCCTCTCTCTCACACATGAATGTGTTGCTTTTTTTCTTCCCAAGCTTATTTTTTTTAAGAAAACTTTTTGCCTGCTCCAAGGGCACAGACATTAGTGTCAGGACTCAGACTGACTATGCCGTTCAGGTTTGCAAATGCCACGGTGGGAAGCAGGGAATCTCCCAGTTGGCAGCACAGTCTCACAATCAAACTGGTTTTGGCAAGATGAGGCATCAGAGTCCCCCCAAGGACAGTGGCAGCAACTGAATGGCACCAACAAGCATCAAATGATTATCTGGCCGATGAAATCTGAATGACCTGAGATCAAGAAGAGTTTGGCACAGGTTTGGATGACAAACTCAGACTTTTGGCTGTCAAACTGGCACCATTACGTATAGAGAGATTGCAGCTGAGTCACTTGGCAGCTTGTTTCTAATACATGTGTACACAGCTTTGCTTACTTTGCTGGGGTATTCAGAAAACCTTACAATATTCCACCAAAAAAAAAAAAAATTAAACTGTTTTCAGGTCAAAAATTTACTAAACATTTACAAGTTGAAAAAAGAGAAAGTATGTCATCTTTCATTACTTCAAATAATAGTTTTTCTTCACCAAGGGCCCTCTTTATCCTTCCGACATTCCTCTCTTTTGCTGTTCATTTACTTTGCCTCCTTTAAAGTTTCATGGTCCTCCATCACTTTTAACTCAGAAGAATAAACCTGAAGCACTATGTCAATATTTCGCCACTTGGAATTTAGCAGAAAAAGAAGAATGTGTCCCACCTTTTTAAAAACAGCACTATGTGTCTTACAAATGTCCTGTCAGAGCTAAGAAATAAATCTGTTTTAACATTGGATGAGAGGGAGGCGATGAAGTCTTTTAATACCACAACTGCGTTGTGTCAGTAATAAAACAGGGATTTTTCAGCATCTGTTTGAGGTCTGATATAATTCTTTTGTGAGGACAATGTAATCTTCTTAACTATCAGCCTTAGACCATGAAACTTTTAACACAGAGTTAAATTGCCCTCTTGGTTATTCCATTTTGAAAATGCCATCGCTAATTACATGGAAGTATCATATCACTCCATGAATCAAGTTAGCAGGAAATACTTAAAGTGATATATCTGGTTGAATCTCTGCAACTGTTCTAACATCTCACTCTTCAGACTGGGACTTTAGTCTAAAAATTAAGAGTAATGTTTGGAGTATTTGCTCAATCAGCAAAATACTAAGAGTGATGTATTCCTCTCCTTGGTCATTAGCAAAACTGTCACTAGCTTCAGCAATACAGGAACTGCACTTCTGGGATACTGAGAGTATTAGATGACGTCTTATAGATTTCCCTAGGAATCACAGGAGATCATTCCAACAATTTTCAAATGTTATTTAAATCACAAACATTGTTTTAAGCTACCTTTGCACGTAACTAACCTATGAACTTTAATTTTTCATCAATAATTAATACAGGTCAAGATTAGGAAGATATGGTCAACTCAATTTTTCTGCCATCTTTCCAATTTAAAATAAAACCTTGTGTTCCAATTTTCCGTGCATATGCAGAAACATAAATCTGTGTTATATAACACCAAATAATTCCATAAAACCCAGCATATCAACAAGGTCAGAGGCTTCAGTTCAGTTTCCTTTAATAAGCACACCAGTTTGCACAGATTGTTTGGTATTTATAGCTTTTTCAAAGAAATCACTTGTGAATAAGTTATAGAATCAATGAGGCAGACTGCTTCCAATATCTACAGCCCAAAATTTATAGTTCAAAATTTGTCTCTGAGAGACAAAAAGGCCATAAAGTTGTGGTTTTTTCATTTGCTCAATTTAGGACTTTTCTCTCCTGGGGAATATTCACTGAGCAAAATTCCAGTATAGCAGTCTTCACCAAGGTCTTTTTGTTACTGTTCCTTCAGGGAGGGACTGGCTGAGAGATGATCAGGAGATAAATATGGTGCTTCTGTGATCCAGCAATTCCTGATGGCTAATTCTTGACTCTGATGATAGGCCAGATCTTGCCCCCGTGAAAATAAGCTCCAGTACTGAGTAACAACAGCTCCCTTGTGACCAGTGTCCCTTTTCAAGAGGGGACACTGCATAAAGGTAAGTATTTAATTATATGAAAATAAGCTGCAGTAAATTGCACTCTATCTATAATATTGTAATACTTGTTTTCATAAGTAAGTTGTGAAAGCCTACTGACAGGAATTTGATGTCTTCATGGGCAAATAACATTTTTTATAAAAGTGCAACTGAAAAATTTCCAGCTGTTGTGAAGATAGGAACAGGCTGCTTACTGAGAAACATAAATAACTTCTCTAATGGGACAACAAAGAATTGTTCGTATACTCTTACAGTGGCCACGCAGAAGATCCAGAGAAGAATTGGAACCCGACTAGAGAAGTCAACAGATGTCCCCCACTGCCCGATCTTCAGACCTAGATCCTGAAATCCAGGTCAAAGCTGACAAGCAGCATAAGCCACAAGCCACATCTCTAGAGAAGAGAATTTTCTAGAACTTGGGAGACTGAAGAAAGGTGGAACTCACTGTGGCAGAGAAAAGCAGCCACAGTGTCTCATACACAAGCAGGAAACAGTAATTTGGGGNATACGGATATCTTTCTCTGGTATAAAGTGTGATTTGGTATTGATGCTTTTTCTTTACCTGCTGCATGAAACTCAGAATGGAAAAAAGGTGACACATCATCCACATTTAGGACATAGAATGGTATAGAAGCTACTTCACGTATGGCTTGAGAAGACAATAAGTTTCATAACAAGATGAAAGGAACACTGTTGAATAATTTGGCGATGATGGGACAGTAATGCTACTTTAGCTATACTCCTCTTAAAATGCAAGTGGTGTCATCTACCAGTAATTTCCTACCAATCTGTAGAAAAATTTAGGAAATGGTTTATGAAATGATCTTGAAACTTTGGAAGCAATTATGCATCTTTTATGGATAGAAGAGTTCAACATTAAATAGCATGGGACTTTCAAATTGTTGGTAAAAGACAGACATCCCTACTCATTGTGTAGAAGACACCAGGAAGAACTGAGTAATATAGACTGACTTATGCTCAACCGTGAATTGCAGCTATATATCACAGGCACCCCCCTCATTCTCTCTTTCTCTCTCCACAGATACATACAGATAAAAAGCTTACCTCAAGCCTGACTCCCCTAAGCAAGGTCACAGTGGTTAAGCTATCCAGCCAAAACAAAGGAGACCTGTTCTTAACCCAAGACGGGACGAGGGAAAAGACTGTTTTCTCTGCATCAAGATGGGCTATGTACTTAAATGGGTTCTGAAACTCAGAGAGAAGTCAGAGAAAACATCTTAAGTCTTTGACATATATATGACAAACTAACTTCAGAAGGAAAACCCATACTGCAAGAAAACAAATAAACTTGACAGAAATGGAAGTAAATGGACTTTCCCAAAATTTTATGGCACAAACTGAAACAGCCAGGGGTTACTGTGTTGCAGATCATTTGAAACTGCAAAAATTGAAGGATAACAGGCCATTTATCTTTCTCACCAGGTTCCAAATCCAAAGTTACTGGTCAATGATATTAAGGAGATGCATGTTAACAAAGATGAGCTTTCTGATAGACAAGGGACTATCTATCAGAAGGCATTTTGTTGATTAGGTATGCAGACAGGAACATCTGAATATCAGGAAGGGATGAATCTATCCCAGTAGGGCCAGATGACTGTGTCTTGGCTCAATGGCCTCATATTTTTGAGTTTGTTCCCACCTCAGCTAGCGAGTCAGAGAGTTAACCAATGGAAATGGCAAAGACTACCAAACAAAAGCACAGAGTATAGAGGCAAGAGGAAAATAACCGAAAATATGTAAAAAAATTTAAGAGCTTATTGATTCCCCAGCTAGAAATATCTTTACTGAATAAGCAGTGTTTTATGCCAGAGGGAAGATATATAACTGAAAGCACTCAGTTTACTGTGACTTTAAAATATACAAACTTAGTTAAAAGGATGTGGCTGGGAAGCAGAGAAGATGACATGCTTTTCCTAGTTTTTGCACTCTGGTAACATGAAGTCTTCTGGAAGGAAAGAGAAGGAACATCCTTCTGGGAACAAGTTGATTTGTACAGCTCTGAGGAGCTGGTGAAACACAGGAGGCATCAGACAGCATGTGTGGACATGATGAGACACCTAAGAAAAGCAATGAAAAGATGAGCATCCAAACATTTTTCATTAAAGTCTCATCCGTGTCAGTTTGCATGAATTCTACAGGTATCTTTAAGTTTTGATGGAGAAATAGTTTCAAGAAAAAGAAAGGAAAAGCCTGTGATAAAAAGTTGGCATGTGAAAATTTCCGAAGGACTGGTAAACCCTGGAGACTATTCATGCTGGTGAACCAGCAAGAACATACAGTCTGAAAACACCAAGAGGCTGCTGAGCACCAACACACACTGGTGTCAGCAATGGGTTCCATAAGTCAGCCTGCATCCAAGATGACTGCTATATACATTTGAAGGCCATGGGATTACATATGCATCTGATGAAATAAAGGACTCTCTGATGGGCTTTCTGAACACCTACCATTGACCTGACAGTATTACCCTCTGCTTTCTGGGTATGTAGTTGGAGTTGGCTTCCTAAACGTTGCTCTAACCAGGTAATCGTGAGAGTGCAATTCAGATGTGAGACTAAATAAGTGAATGTGCTGTGAGAAGTTATCTGCTATAAAGAAAAATAAATAAGAAGAATAAAAGCTATTCTAAGAAATATTGTTTGGGATCTGTATCTACCTCAAATGCCCTCCCCTACGAGGGTAGAAAAGTGTTTACAACACAGATACATAGAGGTATCTGACACAAAAAAAAAAAAAACCAAACATGGGGTGGCTGAGCAACTGAAAGTTACTATAACATGAGTAACACTGGAGGAAACAGTGATAAAGACGGTCTCTTCTTTTAATCGGTGCCTGCCAAAAGATTTACGTTTTTGTCTTGAAAAGGAGAAAGTATGTTCTTTGGAATTTTTGTTCAGATAAAACCTAGCTTTAGAGTTTGAAAGCCTTCGGTACCATTTGACATGCTCACTTAAAGGAAAAACTGAGAAAATGCAGATTACAGTAGCCTTTTAAAGAGTTAACATCCTTTTGCAAATGATCCTTTAAAGATTGCAGTTTCAAAACATGGGGTGTTCTGCTTTTTGTTTACTTCCTTTCGCTTGCATTTTAATTTGTTGCTGGTTGGTTGTTATAGTCCTTACAGCCTCCCAGCAGCCAGTATCAGGAAGCTGGAGAGATTTAGGAAGGGAAAATAAAACAATATTGCAGCAGAAGCAGTGTACTGCTGTAACTTCTGCTCATATCTTGAAAGCATGCTAAGGGCCTAATCCTGCTCTTGGCTGTAAACCTGTTTGTGGGGTAAAATGGCTGCCAGTTGTAAGGTACCATGGCTGTAGAGATAAAAAAACAAAGCCAATAATACTTTTACATACGGCAAAGGAAAACCTATCCGGAAAAGATTAAGTGGATGAGCACCAATTAGTGATTTAAAACTAGCTATTGATGCTTCTGGATGTGAGCCGGTTTTCTAAACCCACTGCCACACATTGCTCTGTCTTTCCCTTAGAGGTTTTACAGCTAAAGATGATAAAGAAGTACTTCAATGAAACAGAAACATCTTACGAAAGAAACAAACATTTCAGGGATTTTGCATAAAGTCCAGATCAAAACTCCCAACAGGCTGGAAGTAAGCCTACAGGTTCTGTTTTAAAGAACGCAAATTGACTTTTTATAGAAATTCCCACATTCGAATCTCCAGCTATAAGAGCTGAAGCCTCATGATGACACACTGGGCATAACTGCCATAGCCGTAAGTGAGAGCGAGTAACCTCAACAGCACGAGTGGAGTGGCACTACTGTAAAACCTGGTGCAAGAGACCACTAGGTGATTTATTTATTTATTTATTTTTACTTTCCTGTGTCTTTCATAATTTCTTATTCTTGTTCAGAATGCTGCCCCTCTCATTTGGAAGGAAATATTACATACGTAACCATACTGCGTAAGCTTAAATCATTATAACACGCAATGACACTCAAAGGCTTTTGAAACTCAGGACACCAAAGAAGATGCTTGCGTTCTCATGTTTCAGCAAAGCAACAGGATTGGAAAATAATATAATGCAATACTTGGATCACCTCCTATAGACAAAACTTGCAACTGTTTTCTTCCCTTTTGGGCTATCTGAGCTATCTTGAAAAATCAACGAAGTCAAGAGAATGCTGTCAGAAAATTAACTCTCCACTATTAGGACACTATGCTCGTGGTAGACATGACCTAAAGAACAAATATATTATGCTTCAAACCAAAAAAATTATTTGGCACTATTCACATTACAGATATATGGATTTAGTCCTGTAAAATACTTAAGCACATATTGAAAGGTTGTGAGACTGAAGCCAGGGCACTTAGCATTTGCCCTGAAGCCAGGCCACAGACACCACAGACCGGTGTGCACTGCAACTCTCACATACTTTCAAAAACGTTTATAAACTACTTGCATAATATGGCTGTTAAAAACCACATTAAAGCCAATAAGTTAATCACTGAATCTAGGTAGGTTCTCTGCGTGCTGACTTCAGATCTTTATGGTTGCCAAAAAGTGCTTAAGACCTGTGTTTTTTAAAAAGAAACACTAGCGCAAAAAAATCACATTTAACATGACAAGCCAGTCCAGTGGCAGTGGAGCTTCTTTGTAAAGTACTTAAACCAGAAATTAATGAAAGGCAGATAGTTCTACTGCAATTAACTCTTCTGTGATGAAACCTTCTTTTTTTAATAACTAGTCTAAAACAACTGAACCTTGAAGAAGAAAGAAGTTAAAAGTTCACTCAGTAGCTGACAAAACACTGAGTCACAGACAAATATTTTATGTGATTTTTCAGACCACAGTGTGTTACTTAATTTCTCACGTTTTATAGGAAAGAAACAGGAATCTTTAATAACAGCATCCTCCAAATAGCCATGACAAAAGACCTAAGTAAGTGAAAGTTCAAAAAAATGACAGAAATGGGTAATAAACAGAAATTGTGCAAAATGGGAATTGGTGATGACAGGATTTCTCTAGGTGAAAAGTAAGATTTAAAACTGAGATTGGAATTATACATTGGTATTCAGGAGATTTAACTTGAGTACGATGACTTACATTTTCCTTCACATGTGGCTGACAGCCCCTGTGCTACTGTAGCAACTGATGTTTTAGCTTTCTTTTATCTAATATAGCCTTGTTATCAGGCTATGAATTAATTTTCAAATCCTACTTTATGTAAGTAAAAAGTGGTTCAAAAAGAGGTTTGGAGTGTCTGTGACTTCTGCAAAGACAATCTGAGCCTCTTCAGTCAATCTGTCTTGCAAGAAGTGTCTTGAAGGTGATGTACAATGGGTTTCCAGGAAAAAATAATCGGGTTAAAAATCCATTTTTCATTTTTCTAACAAAATTAAAAGCAATCAAAATCTTCCTTTGGGTAACACTCAAAATGTTATTAAAGCAAAATCAAAACATTTTATTGTTCTTAGCTTATTCAGCTCTTCCAAACATGTTCACTTAGGTTAAATTTTAAATAAAAAAGTAATTTAAAAAAAAAAAAAAAAACATAAATATTTTATCCTGAAAAAATTTCAACTACAACACTTAATGCTTTGTTTCAGAATTTTGGAGCCTCTACATGTCTCTGGAAAACTTCTATCATCTTTCTTTGAATGTTCCCACCATAAAGTTACACGTGCAATGGGAAAGACAAAAGACAAAATTCTGTACAAGGTAGAGTTTTTCTTTTGCAAAAGATTTATACCTGCCATTTTCTTTTATTTTCAAGCCAGTCCTTTTCCCTTTCTCACTATGTTTTTGCCTTTTCTACGCCTTGTTCACCATTTCAGTTATTAATCTGGGATCATGGCCTTCATTTGCTCTCTTTTACCAGCATTATTCATACCAATTAATTACTGGTATCATGCTACATATAGTCATTCCAGGCAAGCCTCACCATATACAGTCTCATCTACTCTGGTATAATTCATGTTTGAAAAAAACATAAAAAAGAGATGAAGTCATGTTGCACAGAAGTAACATGGCTGGACTATAATTATTGTTGTTAAATCTGCTCTCAATCCTGTTATTAAGGCTGAGATCCCACCTCAGACAAGCGTCCCTCAGATTTTGTCTCCAGTCAGTAGAGGATTCTTAGGGAAACGTGGAAGGGGAGGTAGTATGTTTCTGACTCTTCCCACATACTCTCCCTAAGCTCCAGCAATCTGCACTCAGGTCCTCCAGTCCTTAAAGGCAGTTCTAATGATACCAGTGGGGTTGTTTTATCTCTGGTCCTAAATGTTCTTGGTTTTCCTACAGAAATTATCTTTTCACTCCCATTTGCATGAAATCATTGCCATTTTGCTTTCTCACATATGATGTTCTGAAGTTCCACAAAAGACAAAGACCGAGTTACATATACTATCTAGTGCATGTTTTTTGGACATTAGTGTATAATTTATCTGAATAAAAGAAATGCTGCTCACATAAATAATTTAAAACCAGGGAGTATGGGGAAATCGTGCAAGTCCCAAGAATGTACTCTCTCCTACGAAACTCTGGCAGGTAACTAGCGCAAGAAATAGAAGTGTTTAAGAAACATTGGTATATATTTTTCTGCTTCTTTTAAAGCAGAATTCATGCTCTTACTGCTACATTTTATGTAAAATAAAGCTATTCCAGCTCGCTGCATACTTTTTTTTTTTTTCTTTTTTTTTTAAATGGCACAGTGAAAAGCATTCATTGCATGGTTGAAAAGGAGAAAATCTGCATCTATGTATGAAAGCAATCAATTCATTCCACTTGTAATGAGATTTCTCCTGTCACTTTAGTTTGATTGTTTACCTTTACAATCGCCTCCCATGCTGTTTGGAAAAAGAAGAAAAAGAAATGGGAAAGAATCAAAAGCTAAGCAACTCAACATGTCTATGTTTAATCTCATCACTACCTGCTCTGAAGAATACATTTGCATATTTATAATACTATATTACTGCAGGAATGACAACCTTGAGTGGCAGTATGTAAGCTAGCAAGATAGTAAGAGCTCAACCTGTTCTAAGAACTCACTGGAAACTAAACGTGCTTTTACAGTGGGCACAATTCTCAATGGTCACAGCTATGCTAAACATGTGGAACAATTCCTTCTCTATGATTTAAAAATAAATGGGACTTATTCAGCTAATAAATATTTCAAATTTTAGCTACAGTTTTGCATTCCAAATCAAAAGGAAGAAGTATCTAAAAGCCAGCATCATCTTCTGTTGTGTCTAGTGGACTGTCCATGTTTCATGATGGTGCTTATTTTTCCTGTCAGCACACTGTAGGATCTTTCTGCTGTTACTGAAAACTAAACTTCTGCTGAGCTAGTGGCATTAGCTTAAGCATAGAGATTTAAGTATTCACATTAGCCACGCTGCTCTGGAAGAATCATAAGTTTGCCTTATATCCCAAATAACATTCTGCAAAACTGCTGCAGTTACACTTGGGCATCTCTTCAACGTTTTCTAATACAACTTTCTGTGACACATATATAAGATCTGTGGTATTTAGTGTACAACTGGAGTTGCTCATACTATTTATTTTAAGTAAGCTTCATTGCCTTTTCAAATTAATCTACTCTGTTCCCACACTGTAGGCACAACTGACACTCAAAAATCTCAAGTCATTCTTAACAAGTTTCCCCTGAGGCTCTGGAAAGGAACAGCCCAAATTCTTTAGTCTCTGAAATGTATCCACACATTTCTTTTCTTAAAGATAAGGTGTTCTGGCTTCAGCCAGGAAAGAGTTAATTTTCTTTCTAGTGATTGCAGTGACAGGAATGTCAAAAACACATATTGTTTTAATTGTTGCTAGACAATGTTTATACTTTTCAAGGACTCTTCTCAGCTTCCCGTAGAAGCTGAGAAGGAGCACAGACAGAACAACAGAATATCCAGTGGAATATTCCATACCATAGACGTCATGCTCGGTATATAAATGAGGGTTGGCCAGAGGAGTGTGTGAGGGGGTCAGCAATCACTGCTCCGGACAGTGACAATTCACTGGGTGGTGAGAGTGACTTCTGTCATTGTTATTATTGTTATTATTATTGTCATTTTCCTTTTCCATTATTGTTCTACTAATCTGTCTTTATCTCAGCCTATGAGGTTTATTTTCTTTTTCCTTTCCCCTCCTTTTCTCCCTCTTCTTCCTGCCCTCTGGGGGGAAGGGCGGTGAGTGAGCGGCTGTGTGGTACTAGCTGCCAGCTAGGGTTAAACCATGACATAAGGAAATTCTGAAAAGCAGAAATACCTCACTTGACAGACTGCGCTTCCCAGAAGTGGTAACTGCCCTTCCATATGCCCAAAATTATAGAGTATGACCAGAGTGGTTCACTGTAGAGCCAAGCATTTGCCTACTGTCATTTTGGCACTAAAACCCACCTAAATCAGTGGATCAGTTCTTTTCAAACACTAAGTACCTAAGGACTTAGGATGTAAATGTATTTAGTATTTTCCAGCAGAAATTCTGTTTCTGCTGCTCTGATGCAGCTCAGCATCCAACTGCACTGGACTGGAGGAGAAAAGCACACGTGCCTGCAGTCTGCCTAGGGACTATTATGGTTCATGGCATAATACAGACAGCTTTAAGGAAATTCTAGTTTACAGAGAGAAATTACATAGATTTTTCTTAGAAAATTCCTCCAGAAGGAAGACTCATTTGGTAATATACATAAACTGATTTATTGTATGGTACAAAATAACCACAACAATCCTCCAGACTTTGGTAATTCATATTTAAATCAGTAAAAAAAAAAAAAAAAAAAACCAAAAAACAAACAAACAAAAACCTACGTAAATGAGAATAGTCAGCTTGGTTTATGGCAAGAAACCTGTTTTAATCAGAGCAAGCTGGATTTTCCCTAGTGTAGCACTTCACTGTATTATTTATGCTCACAGTCAAATGTATTTTCTTTAGGTTATGCCAGTATCTCAACCTAGAATATCCTCTCTGAAATGGCAATTGTAACTATTACCCATCCCATGACCATTCTCAGCCTCTTTTGCTTGGAACTGGTAACACTGATGTACATGGATCAGGTAATTTCTTGCTATCACTGTAATTGCACAGGGGTTTTGTTTTCTTTTGAGTTGGTAATATCTAAATTGGATTAAGATAACAGTCACTTACAAGGCCTTCTCTACAGAAGTTGCTTTCATTGCTGCTATATTTAATGCTGTTTTACTCTAGAACTTCCTTTACACCATTCTCATATGAATGAGTTTCCATGAAGTTCATACTTAACTTCAGATTAATCTTAAGGACCAAATACTTTATGAAGAGGAAAAAAAATACGCTGAATTTTGCTTTTTTTTGACATACTCATGAGTGAATGTAATAACCGGCATGCTGGCACTGTTCATTATGATCAGATGAAATTCAAATGATATGATGAGTGACCAATCTCAAAATCAGAGGACTTAGTCTACCTATTTATGTGTGTTTGAACGTGTTTAGCTGGTAACAAGCCCTTCACTCTCCCCTGTCTCGGTAATTGCTGCTCTTGGCAATAATAATCTGAGTGGGTGGCTGAGAATGGAGCTGGCAGATGCAGTACTGATGCAAATTACTGCTACTTAGCAGCACATGCATTCATTCATCCAGGGAGTCATTTTCTATCATTCCAGAAGTAAGCTGAAAGTCATAAAATATTTTACTTCTCAATACCTAGGAATAAAATCTGTAGTGTATTCAACATTTATTAGCAGAAAATATAATGTTAAATAGATAATTGAAGTGTCAGTATGCCCAATGTCATAAAGAAATCTCTGAAAAAAAATGAAATATGTTCTATGTGCCTAATTCATCTGTTTTGTGGTTTTTTTTTTTTCAATATTGCAATTGGAGACCTCATAATGCAAGTATGACTGCTGATACGCATTACCAAGACTGAATAATGCCAACCATAAAATCTTGGTTAGTCTTTCTGTGATTTTGGCATATTACTGCTTTCATTATTTTAGCTACTGAGCTGAATGACAGAGGTGACAGAAAGGAAAGCAGAATAACGCACAACATTACTAAAAGCAATATACAGTTCAGTGAAATTAGCAGTCATTATTTCTGTATTGACCATAATACTGCTGTTTTACAGACTGTAAAGTAAGACTCAACTATGCAATCAGTACTTATTCTTTGGATACCGTATGTATGAAGCTGCCTTACCTTAAAAATAATTACCTTAGGTGCATTGACCAGGCAGCGATTCCAAAACTTTTGTTTCTTTTATCTATACTGCGTTTTTACACACATTTAAACAAAACATCCATGCTGTTATCTTTTCTAGAACTTTGCCCTGAATAAATATGCAATCTTTCAAAAAAGTCCCATCTCTAAAGAAACACTAAATAAAAGAGAAAACCTATTCATGTACACTAATATTACAGCAGTAATCTATACAAGCTATACTTTCTCAGGAGAAATGCTCTTCTCTCCCAACAAATGAGCTTTGAGCTGGTTTCTCTTTTGGATGAATTATTTAAATAACAGTGGTAATATAGTAACTGTGGAGGTCTACAATTACATGGGAAGCAAGGTTTGCGTAGCAAGAGAAAAATTGCATTTAAGTATTTGATGTAACTTGAAAAAAATACACTTGCCCTGGAGCCAGAGTCTATTACGAGTCTATTAACTGAGTCATTAATAAGTAGACAGGCAGTCTATGCATAACAGCTAAAGCACAATTGTTTTGACAATAACTTATATCAGAATCCAGACACAGTACCTTAGCTTTATCCCTCATGGATCCTTTCCCCAGGATGGACATTTTTGCACCTGTTTCTTCTTGTAACCTCTTCAAGGAGTTTCCTCTTGGTCCAAGCAATTTCCCAACAAAATTGAACTAGAAAGCAAATAAAAGAACTATTTAGACCAAGAGGTACTTTTCCAAAAACTTAATAAATCTTTATAAACAAGCTGCTTAAAAGAGAAAAGTTTACTTTCCTTTAAAAAAAGCACTCCTACTTTGTTCTGAGCCTAATTCATTGGATACAAGTCTGGAGAACCAAGGTACCTTCTCATCCAGCACAAAATGCAGTAAAAGCATTCATGGTTTATCTGAACCCCAGAAGACTTCTCTTGAGGACAAAAAATGGCCAGTGGCTGCTCAGGTTTAGCTAACTGCTCAACAAAATCTTTGCGTATCAGAAGGTATAGGGGAAACCCAGAGAATGCATACATTCTTTTCTGAGTTTGCCAGCTTTATTGGCAAAGTAATATATTCTGCAAAGTTAGAGCTTTAGATGGATTTTCAGGAATTGATGTTTTAGCACTTATTTTAAAATCAATGTGTATTTTGTGTATCAGCTTCAAATATCTGTTTTGCCAGCAACAGAACAAATCACAAACAATAGATTACTGTAGATACTCAAGGCTATTTTCTGAGAGGTTTCTGAAGAATGCTGGGCTTTGTCTGACATGCTGCTAATATTCTTAAACACTGCACAGTTCATTTGAGACATACAATATTGTTTTTTTCTGTATGAAGAGGACAGATGTCTACATGAAAATCAGAGGACAGAACAATAAATAAAGGAGGTGTTAATATTATGTCAACACAAATAGCAAAAAGGGGGGAGTCTATTAAGTAATTTGTTTATTCTGTAGTCAATAGACTCTTCATTTTATCATTTTTTTATGCATTCCAAAGGCTTTTAAAAACTCTGCATGCTGTCTTTGTAAGTTATCTGAGAACCATCAGCACTTGCTTAGGACGGTTCTAAATTACGTTCAAGTCTGAACAGACCTGGCCTAGCTTTCAACAAAGAAAAGCTTAGCCAAGAAAAAAGGTGTGTAACTGCATCAACACTTGCTTTTCTTTTATTTCAGAGATAAAGAACATAAGAAATAGGAAAAGATTATGCTGCTGTCAAAAATACACCTGAATGTCCAAAAAGATGTTATAACGTGCTTTGTTTTGCATTACCTTTTATTTTTAAAATGTAAAAAATGGGGAAATATTCTTTTTTACACTTTAGCCAGCAAGGATATGACAACAGAAATGCATCAGCTGTTAGTAACAGCCAAACTCAGAATTGAGCCAGATACCCCAGAACCCAAGCTGGCTTTCAGTCCAGTGTCTTAATAACAAGTCACTTGTAACTTCCTTCAAATATTGGTTAAACCGTCAAAGAAAATAATATGAAATCGCAGGAAAAATAAATGGGTAAGGTGACATCTAATGCCACATAAACCAACATAACTGATTTTAGCCAGATAACATACCTAGGGGCAAGTGGTAAGTGGCAATGTTGCAGAAAAACACATCAAGCTTTGAAGCTCCAAAAAAAGATTTTCCAAGCTCATATGCTTCTATTTTTTTCCCAACTCTATCTGTTGATTTAACAAAAGTTATCAACCCTTCAATAACTCCTACCCCATTTTGGGGGTAAGATCTAGAGATGATGGCCAATCATGGCATCAATAACCCCGTGTCCTGAAACTGTAGCTATGCTCCTTCCTGGGACAACCTGGGTTAGAAGTTGTTGGCTTCAAATTGGTTATTACACTTCATATGAAAATAAACCAAATAGTGAGGAAGGAATGGCACAGACTGAATTTCAACGTTAATCCTAAACCTTTGACTTAATCTATTGATAGAAATAAGATTTCAAAAATTACACATCTTGTGTATGTGAAGGTTTATAAGAGACGACTGAGCAAACAGCAGAGCTCTTGCTCCTCTGCAGGGACTACCTTACATGCAGAATGGCTATTCACAAGTTACAACACAAAATCTTTTGTGCCACTTATACATCACCAATCAGAGAAGAACCATTTACTGCTACATCCTTTCAGTGTTTCTTAATGTTAAGAAAAGCTGCCCCTCGAAAGCTGAAAGCACTATACCACTACATAAGTTTGGAGGAGACTACAAGAAGGCCAGCCAAAGCTCGACTTCATTTGTTCTCTGGAATGGAATAAAACTATTAAAATACACACTATGAAGATTTATGTTGACCATTTAGATTTAAGCACTTCATAAACTGTCTAATAATGACCTTGACATATGGCTGTAATGGAGCGGTATGACCAGCATAAACTATGTACAAAGTGGATTTTAATCACTTCAGAGGAAATAAGTGGTTGGGGATTTTAATTCTATTGATTATGTAGCAGACAGACACACATTTCATCCACTTTTTAAAAAACACACATCAGGAAGCAAGCAGTTACTTACAACTGAATAACTGAATTGCTCTTAATTCAGTTTTGTCTAAAGTTGCAGAAAAGCCAGTGCACTATATAAGAGATTCAACTGTTGTTCTGGGTCTTCCCAGTATCAGAGTAACCTCTAGGGCCACTGGCTGTCCCCAGCACCAGTCTATAATAAACTCCTGAAAGTCTGAAAATACTAATAGAGTAACTTTGACTCAGTAACTTATGAAAAATTAAATCCTTTATGTTCACATGTGGGTAAAAACAGCAGACAAGTAAGAGAAAGTTTCAGTGCATAGCACAATTTGTAAGAAATTTGAATCACAACTTTATTAATCTTATTTATTTTATTAAGATATGCTGGATAAGAACATGAGCAGAACTACTTTTAATACTGGTAAGCTTAAGCTCCAGTTACGGTCACAGACACAGCCCAACCCTTGCCCTCAAACACTCATTCCTGTTACAGCTACTGTAACTGCAGATCTGATTTTGCAACCTTAGCTCTGATGCAATCCCGCCATGTGTACAATTTTTCTGCAAATAATAGTAGGTCTAAGTCTTGGGATAATAACTGGTCGTATTAGGAGAGGATAGCTGAGAAATTATGACATACAAAAGAGAAAGTTTTAACAGAAAGCTTTCATTGCTGGGGAGAAAACAGACTTCCACTTGAAAAATATGGTTACTGTTGTGTTACGGGATGTTTTTATAGGTGACTCAACTTCTCAATCATATTTATGAATGTTAACTAGGCTTTCTGTGTGCTTGTAGAAACCCCTCCTGTTTTATGGCAAAGACTTTGCATACTATTTTCTTAGATTTTTTTATCATTTGCCTGGGGAAAGACAGATGCGTGTCTTCAGAGAAAAATGATCAGCTGATAGCTGGGGATGCTTTACTTATAATCAAATGCACATGATGCTTTGTGTGTCAACAGCTGGGCAATAAACTTTCTCCTGTGCAGAATAAAACCTGACAGAGAATATAGCTTGACAGATCTTTCAAGTATGCACTGCCAGTCTCCCCAACATCTTCCCCAGCGAATATACAACCAGTTTCACCAGGTTTATCTGCATCTCCATTACTTTCACACTCCACTCCGCACAAGCAATCAGACTGTAAAGTGCCCAAAGCCAACACTCTAGTTTCTCGGTCTCCATCAAAGTTTTTGTTCATAAACCCTTTTTTAATGGAATCACAGAATCATTCAGGTTGGAAAAGACCCTTGGGATCATCGCGTCCAACCATCAACCCCACTCTACAAGGTTCTCCCTTACACCATATCCTCCAACACCACATCTAAATGAGTCTTAAACACATTTAGGGATGGTGACTCCTCCTCCTCCCTGGGCAGCCTATTCCAGCGTCTGACCGCTCTTTCTGGGAAGAATTTTTTCCTAGTGTCCAGTCTAAACCTAGCCTGTTGCAGCTTGAAGCCATTCCCTCTTGTTCTATCACTAATTACCTGTGAGAAGAGACCAGCACCAACCTCTCTACAACGTCCTTTCAAGTAGTTGTAGAGAGTGATGAGGTCTCCCCTCAGCCTGCCCTCAAGATCATCAATAAAGATGTTAAAGAGAAATGGTCCCAACACTAAGCCCTGAGGAACACCACGTCTGACTGTCCGCCAGCTGGATTTAACTCCATTGACCACCACTCTCTGTGACCACCCATCCAGCCAGTGCTTGATCCAGGAGATTGTATGCTCATCCAGGCCATGAGCAGCCAGTTTTTCCATGAGAATTCTATGGGGAACAGTGTCAAATGCTTTTTGAAAGTCTAGGTAGACAATATCCACAGCCTTTCCCTCGACCAATAATCGGGTCATATACTCACACGGGAATAACCAAAAATGATACTGCACATGTGGACACACAGAAATTATTCTCTTTCCCCAAACTGTGCTGTTCCTATCCATCTACAAAGCTTTGTGCTTACTCACCGAGAATACTTGCTGACAGTGTGAGACATTCTGCTCGAGTCTATATGCTAGGACTGAATCCAAATCCGAAGATTAAATACCCAACAAGTATACAGAAAATGGAGAATTCTTAAGAACTAATTACATGAAATTTCTTACCAAAAAACTGCCTATGTTAGTGAGAAGCTTAGGGTTGTGCTACATGTATGAATACATATATAATCATAGACTTGCTCGCCTCCAAAACCCCTTGCAGTAAAACATGCTGCACATCAACACACCTCACTTGCTTCAGGCTAAGACACTGAGAAGAAAATCCCTAAAACTAACCAAGTGTTGTCAAGCTGAATCACAGCGCAGGCAGTCTGTCTCCCAGTGTCAGCATTTATTATGATAATATATCACACATGGTCTCTATGAAAGGCCACAGGTTATTTGTAAGCTGTTCTGTAAATAACATGTGTACAATAACTAGTTCTTAAAATATATCCTTCAGTTTACACACAATGTTGTGACAGTCTTAAGTGTACTGCAGCACCTCAAGAAGATCGCCATTTGCATTTATTCTCATTGCCATGCTTGAACTTACCTCCTTTAATATGGACATGCCAAGTGTTTTTCTCAGAAGTCATAATATCAATAGAATTATCAAAGAATTAAAATTAAACACATACACACATTTATAAGTTGTTATTTACATAACATCTGTTTTATATAATGTTGCAGACTCAGAGGAAAATCTCTTCAGCATGGCACGTTAAACCAAACTGTCCAGGAGGTAAGCACAATGGGAGTTGGAACTTTGAAGCGGGCATCAAAGGCAAATAGACACGGTTCCATTACTGTGTCTGTGTTGTATAAAAGGCGGGGAAAAGAAAGATAGTGAATTTGTGCTGTAGAGAATCTGTAGCTAATATTAGCATTTTAAATGTCCTTGGCTCCTCGCATCAGAGTCCTCTCCCTGGGGAGGAGCCCACGCTGACAGTGGCAAACAGGGCTAACGGAGCTAGGCAGACAGAAGCTGTTGACTTTCATCACTACCTCATTTTTAATGCTGAAGACTGTATCAACCATTGATCCTTACCTCGATTGTATACACAGGACTCACTTTATTCTCAGTATGTGATAACTGGCCTTTCAATAAGTGGACAGCCATAAAATGGTCAGTTCTCTTGAGACTCATCACACTGGTGGGCTGGCATTCCTGCTCTGCTTATGCGTGCCAAGGTGTACTGTGAGCCTCCCAAGAGCTGGGACACAGGCTGCAAGGTCCGGTGGGGTGACCAGGGGTGTCTGATAGGGGTGTCCCCGAAGACAGCAGCAGATTCAGGCTGAGAACAGTCACACGCACTTGGGACACTCTCTCACCTGCCCGGCCATGTGGCACCATCAGAAGTAGATTAGAAGCTACTCCACCATACAGCAGCACTGAGTGCTCCCCATAAAACCTATCCTATTAAAAACCACATATATCTTCCTCCTCAACTCATTTCTGCACATGGGGGCAAGAATGCTGGTAACCAATTAAGCAAAAAGTCACATAATTAGCTGTTATGTTGCAATTTGAAGCTCTAACCTGCAGTTCTTTCAAGATTATAAACTCCATTTACTATGAGTAAGGATTTTGACTACCTCAGGACAGCATACCGTAGGTATAACAAATCTAACACATAGTTTACAGCATTAGCATTCAAGCCTCAAACTAAATATGACTGATTGAAAATGTATGCTTACATTTAGAAGAATATTTGTTTTTCCTGTTTGATATAGCCCAAATACATCCCTACCAGAACTGTAACATTTCTTATTTTATAAACACTATTTTAATAGGGTTTTATAAGCAGAAACAAGGAATATGCTTGCCATTCAGAAAAAGTGTTTGTGTCAGTGACTTTCTGTTTTATACACAGATCAGTGTTCAGAATAGTAACAAAACCTAGATAAATAAGGAATGGGACAGACAAATGTTTCCAGCTGTAAGATAAAGCAGCACAAAGCCCTGAACTGGGAGAATAAATTAATTTCTTCTAGAAACAGCAAAACAGAAATAGCACAGGCTTGGCAACATGAAATGGGTTTGTTATTTCTTAGTGTGTTCTGTTCACCATTGCTATCAGCTCCTTTGTGGGGAGATAAAGTATCTTTCCATTTTCAGAGCTACTTATCCTCACAAAAACCTCTCCTCATTCATGGGGGAAAAGAAATCCTTCTAAATTCAGTCCTGTGCTAAAGAAAAGGGGAGAAGACAAATATATGATTCACTTCTGAATAAAAACATTACCGATTGAGACTTGCTTATAAATTAGTTTTCTTCTGGTCCTATTCTAGGACTTCTGATTGTTAATTTATTTTAGAATAGCATTTATCTCACCTTTTAATATGCACAAAGGACTTCCCTTCATGTAGTACTGGATGATTACAAAGGCAAATTTTATTTTTCTCAACACTTTGGAAGCATGACAATGCCTGTAATAATATGCTTTAACCTTTGGTCAGCCCTGAATTGGTCAGGCAGTTGGACTGACTGGTCAGATTTGTGTAGGTCACTTCCAGATGGAACTATGCTATTCTATTCTATTCTATTCTATTCTATTCTATTCTATTCTATTCTATTCTATTCTATTCCTCAGCAGATTCTGCAGAGTTCAGGTTTGCCTTGCTCTGTATGTAGCTGCTTTCCTCAATACCTCTTCAATATCTAGTACTTTTTGCCTTTTCTGAAAAGAACTTAGTGTTCCCGATAAGGATTCAACATTATTTTTTATTACAGCGATGTGATGTTTGCTGTCTCTGGAGAAGAGCTTCCAAGAAAACTGTTTGGTAGGACTGAACTTTGCAAGGCTCTACTTTAGCAAGGCATGTCAGGAGACAGCAAACAGCAGAAGCAGAAAATGAATGTACTGCTTCATTGAGGCTCTGGAGATCTACTTCAAAGGACACATGCTAATGCTTTCTTAAAGTATTGCACCACTGAAACTTCACTGCAGCAGTCCCAGAACCAAAGGAGAAGGCTGCCCTTTCCTACAGAGCTCACTGGGTCTCATCTCTTCATTACGCTTTAAAAAATAACCCAATGCCAGGCTGTCGGGAGAAAAATGGACTCAAAATTAAATGCTCAAAGGGAAAATACAGCTTCTTGAAAACTCCAGGCCAAATTAATTTCTGGTTTAAATCAATAGAATTACCTCAAGAATAAATTAAATCCGAGTAACAAAGTTAGAATCGTTAAAGCTACCGTGACTAGAGGATTTACCTAAAAAATAAACATTTTTTATCTCGAAAAGTGCTGGGAGTTCATATTTACGGTGTGCTTGAAGAATATGCTGCAATATTTGTCTGGCTATTTACTAGCTTATAGCAAGCAGCTAAATCTACAGTGAAAATATATTTTTGGCATAACTCCATGAAACAGATGGTCAGCGACTCCAGACACACATCTTCCAGATGAAAGTCCACATTGAGATGGCAAAAATATACCCGCACTTTTTTAGCAGTTTTCTGTCAGAATTTGGTAACAAGTTGTGTCATTTAAATAGAGCAATTTAAATGAGACTTAAAATTAAAATGAATTTTCTGATTAAAAAAAAATTTTGGTCTGATGTATCTTTACTCAGTTAAGCTTTCTTAACTCAGAAAAATTTGAATAGCTATTTCTCTAACATATGCATTAGCAGTATGATTTACTATATTCTGCTAATCTGTCAGACACCCAAACATTTTATTTTGTGTGATTCTGTTTTTAATTTTGACATGATGTAATTGAGGAAAAGCCAAGGAACCAACTGAAGTTGCAGATCTATATTAAATCTGCAATTAACAATTTCAAGGTGTTTATTATTTTAGTTGCAGAGATATCCAGAGAGACTCATCGTACCAGGCACTACACAGACATGTGGGGAGACGTGATCTTGACCCTGAAGAGTGGTCAAGTTAAAAAAATCAAACAAGCCGTGTTCAATATATGTGGCTACTACTGCTTATTTGGATGGACAGGGAGTGACTGCAGAAACTACTGCCATGAAAATCACTGGGCTCGTTATGAAAGTGAGTGCAACAGGACCAGGTTCTGCTGACAGGAAGACCATGCTGGAGCATGCTTTTTCCACACGGAAATGTAAAAGGGGATCCCAATGTCACTTTTCATCTTTGGCTTCTGCATTTTTTATAATTCTTCTGCAGCTTGGAATAAACTGCTTTTTCCAAAGCTTATCCCTATTTGGCCATCCCAGATGGGGTGGTGTGGGGGGGCTGAGGAAGGGCTCTGAGGCTTTTTTGCTTTTTTTGTTGTGGAGGTCAGAGCTGTTAGCAAACTAGTCGCCAGTCAGAGGTCATGACCGGTCCCAACCCATGTCTAGAAAAGAATCGGGAAGTTCTTTGAGAGTTGACTGCTCCTTAATGGAAAGCTGTTCAAGACCACCAATATTTTTAAAAACTGCAGAGCATGCTGAGCTAGCAATGATTTTGCTCTTCTATTTAAGTCATTTTCTATTGAATCAAAGGCAAGGGGCCTCTTTGGGACAAAACGTCACCTGCCTTTTAACATTCATCCTAGCCAAGCCTGAATTAGTCAACTTTCACTATTAGGAAATAAATAAAATACAAGGCAAGTAATAAGGAGTTATTGGAACTGTGTATCAAAGTCTGGCTCATTTGAAGGGCATTATCTAAAATGATATTTCTATGAATGCTAACAGTTCAGACTGCAGAAGTGCACCACTAATCTTTTTCCAAAGTGCACAATTAAATAAGTTTATATAGAGCATATGGACAGGTATGGATATAGGTACTAAAACTACAACACTGAAAAGCACAATCAACATTTGGCTAATTGGGCTTATTACTCCCACAGATACACAATTTACTGGTCACTATTACTAATAAACACCATCTGCTCTTTGCTAACTGGCAGCAACCTACCAACTCTTTTCTAACTTGAAGAGTTTGGAACATAAAAGGAAGATCTAAAGGAATTGTAATACAGTGGGATTTCCAAGCACATCGTCTTACTCTTACTGAGCTGAATATGATTTCATATTAGGTGAAAGATTTCTCTTTGCCAGATGCTATATTTGCAAAGTTAAGTTCTAAGTCAACAAGAACCAGGATAAGTTAGGGTTGAATACCCAACCATAAAACTAATGTATCTTTCCATACATGTTCCATCTTTCCATAGATATGTTAGTGATACTGGACTAGTAAAAATGTAGCATAAAACTCAAATTTCTCTTCAGTCAAGGAAATTATAACAACAGTTAGTTTGGAACCAGTATGTAAATGAACTGATTTAAAAAACTTGCATATAGTATCTAATTTTGTAGACAGCATTGTATTAAATCACAAATGGTTTATGTTAATCTAATTTAAAACTCTGTTAGTCAACTTGATTTTGCTTTTTGTTATTAAAGTAATTATACTTACATCAGCATTTATATATCAATTTACATATACTGAGCACTATGCAAACATTAATTTTATTCTCAAGTCATGTTCATAATCAAAGCAAAGCATTACTTTACATTGATTGACATATGCAAACTCACGTAGCTCTATGGAAATTAAACCAGTCTGCGAAAGCACTCCAAAACATTTTACAAAATTCTGGTTCTTCCTCCTCCGCCCACACATTTTCTATACTGTTTTTTTTTTTCTTTATTTCTAAGGAAAAATGCAAGAAAATACAATCTTTCTACACTTAGAGAGGAAAACCAATTATCTTTCAAGATTTTTTAGTCAGGACTTGGCTGATCTGAAATGGTAATGCAATAAAATATTTTAAGAGGAGCAAAGCGTTCCAAAACAACATGGACAAGGTGAAAACAGTTAAGTAATACTGTGTTAACTCAAAGACATGAACTGGTGCTGAATTGTGTTTCCAAGGTGTTCAGGTAGGACATCTGTCCAACTCAAATTTCAACTGTGTTTCAAGTGAAAATTGTACAAATCTGAGACAACCAATACTGTCCTCTACTTGTCCATTTGATCAAATATGGCAGGACAGAATACAAACTCAGACAATGCAGAATAAATACTATTGGATATATTGCCACTGTTCAGGAGCTTATTCTCAAAAGCCACATCTGGCAGCACTACATTCCAAGAGCAGATTGCACGTTAACTGAATAGACTTTTTCTTAGTTTTTTTGCTCACTGTGATGAGGTCATGCAAGGAAAATAACCAGCGTTAACTTGATGTCTGGCACAGATGGCTTTCCATTGGTTTACATCACAAACATACTGGGGTCATAAAAATCTTTTCCATTCACCAAACTGAAACTGTCCTGGCTTGCTCTACAGCATGTAAACCAGAGGGTCTGCAGAGCCTCCTCCTCCACAGTATACAGGGCTAATTGCAACAGTAGTCACCAATGCAGCGGATCCCTGAATTTACATTTCATTTAACACTGCTGATTATAAAAACAAGCTTAACATATATATATAGAGAGAGTAATCACTCTGTAATCTGATATAAACGTAACTGATTTCTTAAGTGTAAAGAATCAATCACTGTGCTAAATATGCATACAAGGAATGTGATTTTTTTCCATTATCAGTATTTGTCAATGCTTCTAATTTGCCAAGTTGATAGCCTATAGTACTCACTAATTACGATTTAGAATACCTCCTCAGTCTCATCACAAAACTAGAAATTATAGTTTTATAACACTTGAGTGACAAAAGCAACTAAAAACCTGAGACTGCTTTGCTGATGGCATCCCTTTGCGAGCAGCATAACTGTATTTCAGACTTAGCTAATGTAAAAGAGAAAAAAGTACTTTCAGGGCAACACCTTGAAAGAAGAAAACCACTTACTGTATGTGACAAATGAGCTGGCAAGCATGAGCTGGAGGGACCCAATGGCTTTGAATAACACAGGCTGCAATATCTAACTGCACCCAGGAAGGAAGTCTTGACATTGCAGTGCAGCAACTGTGAACAAAACTGTGGCTAGCATGCTCCTACCTGATAAAATATTAAATAATCTGATAACTTTTTTCACTTGCACCTTTTTTCTTATCCCTGCACCCCAGGCTAAGATCTGATTCTCACTTAAAAGAGTATTATAGAAGTAATACTGAATTCTCCTCTTAACACAAGATTAAGAAATGCCTTAGGTATATTTAATAACTACCTAGTTTTAATAACTATCTAGTTTATCTAATATTTATTCCATCGTAATTACTGTGCTACAGCACATCTACAGTCTTCAAGAATGATGAATGTGTTTCCAAAATACATATTAAAGGTATCAATCAATGCAAAAAAAAAGGGCACTGAATATTTTCCATTCATGTTGTCAAACCACTATATGTACAGCTCCAGATGTTTAAGGGAGCCAGGAGATCTCTCTTGGAAGGGTTAACCATACCAAAGTAATTACCTTGGTGTCTAGGTAGATGTTACAGCCTTTAAAACTCACTTTCGCATTAGCATCTGACCCAGCTGGGTGGCTGGTGTCTACATCTGCAGAATTTCAAGCGCATCATCAGCCCATTCATTGCTGCTGTCTGCCTTGAACCTCAGTCACTCAATGGAGACTGCTGTAAATGCCCAGCTGAGCTGCCTCATTCATTGTATTAACTGCATGAACTTTGATATCTCACACAAATTTATGAAATCCGTAAATTCCAGGCCTGGAGCTAGGTATTCAATGCCTATGTCCTGCATGGACAGAAGAGCAACATCTAGTCCTCTTGGGAAATGGCATCTTACAGTACACTTTTATGTTCCTCTAGGAAATCACAGCATTCAAGTTCCTTCATGGAGTTATAAATGATGAAGTGTTTTGATTTCCAGCCCTCAAGCACTTATACCCTAATGGATCCCTTATATTTGTCTCTCTGCAAATACTGTATCCACTGAAACAAACTACAGAAAAAACACAACTGCCATGACAAAAAAATATGTAAAACAGTAAGCAAAATTAACTTTCAAGAGACACTGGGGAAAATGTAAAGTGTAACTCTTCGTGGAACATTATATTCTGTGGAAATCTCAAAAGTCCTTTGGCATTCTTAATTTAATAAACACCGTATCTGCCTTAAATAATTTAGATCATAGCAAAGTAGAGGAAACAAACTGCTACATTCTTAAAGAGAAAAACTAAGGATTTGTTCCACACATGTAAGTTTCTGGGAATGTTTTCCCACTGCAAGTTTATTTACAAAAATAATCCTATTCCCCTTAAAATTGAAAACATCTGTAAATAATATTGCACCAAAATAAGAACATGCCAGTGCACTTCAACAAGAAACAACAATGAAATCAGTAGGGAACTACTGACTGAGGTAATCTTCGCCATTTAAAATGCTACAATGACATTGACAACCTAGCTAATATAC
Source organism: Rynchops niger (assembly GCA_013400035.1). Taxonomy (NCBI): domain Eukaryota; kingdom Metazoa; phylum Chordata; class Aves; order Charadriiformes; family Laridae; genus Rynchops; species Rynchops niger. The sequence goes on from VXBH01003978.1 coordinate 483,968, forward strand.
TCACACATTTAAGTACCATCCACAAACCCACAATTAAAACTGCATGTTTTCATCACTAGATTCAGATTTAAAACTGCCTTATGAAAAGCTTATTTAATTTAAAAGCCAGCACATAACTATAAGTTTCATTTGAAGCATCTAAGTTCATAGATATTTGCCTCAGATGACAACTTCCATCTTTGCCAGGTCTTTTTTTATGACATGTAGCATCCTGTTTTGTTTATACTCCATCAGCAAATGGATATTTCTGAATGTATTTTAACAGTATAATTTCCAGACTAAGGTTTGTCAAATGCTTGTAGATGGAGAGTATGGACATTACATGTTGTTTATTTATTTTTAGGCTTGTTCATCCCATGCTTAGAATAACAGAAAATAGCTTTCTCGGTAATCTTTAACAAACACAAAACAAATGAACTGCAAGTGTTGAAGCAAACACAGATGCCCAAATCCTAGAACAGTTTTCAGCTGGTGAATTCCAGTTTCACAGCAGTTGAGCCTGGTGAGCCTTGAACTTTACTATTGTCTAAGAAATACCAGATAATATTTATCACATCAAAGTTTCTGATTTAGTTCATCCACACAAAAAAAGTACTATGAAAAAAAAATTGAAATGACAGGAAAAATGACTGTGAAAAACAACAGTAATAAATTAGGCAAAGGATTGTTCTATGGAAGTCCTATTTCCAAATCACAGAAGTATGGGGAAAAGAAGGGGAGAAAAAAAAAGAACTGAAATACGCTATCTTGGATGTCAGTCTGCAGACTACAATGGGAAAGAGGACATGTACAGGGAAATTGCTAGCCCCAGCCAATTTAGTTCTTCCATGTTCTCAAGAGAGGCCAGGTGGAACACATGAAGTGACAACATGCCATGTCCCAGCTACCATGACAGGGACAGAGACCTGTACTGACCTGTACTGGTGGCTCTGAAGAGAACGTGCATCCTGTAGACCTCACAAGAAGTCTGTGCAGACTCCAAAGACATACTAGCTGTAGCAATTCGCAGTCCTTATATAAAAAAAAAAAAAAAAAATGAGGAATGCTGGAGATAACTTCTGGAGACCAAATGCAGGTCGTTTGGGAGCTGAAAGCTGGGACCTGCATAGCAGCACTCTTTGCAACATTCTTATTACACCATGTACATATGCAGAGAGAAGAGGATGTGCCAAATCAAAGCTGCAGTCATGGGCTGAAATAATGGTGTTAGCAGGAAAAGTTGAGATTCACGTGGAACTAAGGACACGTCTTGGATAGGGAGAGTCTGTGCAAGAGGAAAAGACCTCATCTGAAGTATAAAGGATCCAGCTGTGGATATGCCTAAAATTCAAAGAGATTATATGTGCAGGATATGAAATAATGTTTAACTCACTTGAATATTATAATCAATAAAATGATCTTTTAAAATTCTGAAGTTGTATTAAAATAAGGAAGAAAAAAAAATGACCATAAACCACCAGCCTAAAAAAAAAACCCAAAAAAACAAATCCACAAAAAACAGGTAAGAGAAGAAGTTTGAGGAAAAGCTTGGAGAAAGTATAAAAAATGAAAATAAAGTATTTTTCAAAGATTTGGAAGCCAGACAGAGAGCTGGTAGGGCTAACAGCTGTTCAGGCTATAAAATGAGTACTCAAGAAAGATGAGGTCAGAACAGAAAAATAAAATGCTTTTTCTCCATCTGGGTTCATAATGGAGGAAACTGTGACAGGTGGTTGAGAGGAAGGTAGCGCAAGAAAAATTTTCTAAGATTTTCCAATTAAATTACCAAAAATCTAAATAAACAATAAAATTAGTGAACAGGAAAACACATGCATTAGAGAAGTGAAGAGCTTATGTGGCTATTTTAAAGGGAAATAATTTCGCAGCAATCTACCGGTATTCTCCAAAAAAACACAGAAAAGAAAGTAAGCTGATACCATAGACCTGATTTCCAAAAGACATTAATTTTCACAAGGTCCTTTATCAAAGACTCTTGATGAAAACAGCCTGACATGGGATTGGAAGGTAGGTCCACTCATGGATTAAAAGAAAATGTTGAAATGATAGGAAAAATTTGGAGTACATGGTCTGTATTCAGAGTGGGAGGAAGTCATTAGTTGAGTCCTTCAAGGGATCCAGTGGGAGACCCAAACTGGAAAAAGCAGTGAACAGTGAGAAGAGAAACTTTACTGAGGATGTAAAGTATGTCAGGGCTCTGAAGGCAGGACTGGCTATAAAAATACACGATATGATACTTGGTGATAAAATGACAGCTGAAATTCAATGTAAATAAGCAAAAAAGACATTGAAAAACATCCTGCCTTAATAAATGAAATGTTGTGCTCATTCTAATTCGCCTCCTTTCATACATAAGGCATATATACAGAACTGTTCTATTTTAGTCCAAACAGAAGTGTCTTAAACAGATATAGTAAAAAATACACATTTGCAGTAGTCTTTGATACAAATATTAATCTTTAAAGATACAATTTTTGACAGTCCTCTGGAGTTGGACCTCCAACATTTTGTTCACATGCAAAACCAGCAATTTACAACAATGATGGCAATTAAATAAACTACTTTCTTAGTTTAAATAAATTATCATCCCCAAAACATGCATTGCATCCATCTATGGTAGCATGTTTCCTTATGCTATTCAGTAGGAGCTGTCAGCGTGTATTTTTTATTTCATGCAGATAGAATATGATGAATAAATTAATTCCTTGTGTTTCTTCAGATGCAATACATATAATTAGGCCGAAGACCTAATCTTACCTCCCTATTTGTTCAGGAATGACCATATTTTTATGAATAATAAATGGACGTAATGTAACTAATATGGAAGTAACCCTGTCACAGAATTACAGAATCATAGAATCATAGGGTTGGAAGGGACCTCTGGAGATCTTCTAGTCCAACCCCGCTGCCAGAGCAGGGTCACCCAGAGCAGGTTGCACAGGAACACATCCAGGTGGGTTTTGAATGTCTCCAGAGACAGAGAAACACCACCTCTCTGGGCAGCCTGTTCCAGTGCTCTGCCACCCTCAAAGTAAAGAAGTTCCTCCTCATGTTGAGGTGGAACTTCCTATGCTCAAGTTTGTGCCCGTTGCCTCTTGTCCTGTTGCCGGGCACCAATTATCACTCAACACTCAGATTCTTATAAAACTCCCACACTCGTATTTGTCTGCTTCAGATGGAAAAAACAAGTGCAGAATGGGTTTCTCTCTGTTTTTTCTTATTGATTTTCTAAAACTACAATGATTAATTGGTCCGATGTATACTTTATAGAATAAATCTTAAAAAAGTTATTATTCATCTCTTGTAAATATGATTTTCAAAGATAGAAGTTTATAGCCTTGCCATGTAGGCAAAGATTAATAACTAAAATGAAAGAAATATATTTGTGAAATAGCCTTTTCAAGTAAGAACATTAATTAAAATTCCTTACTTTTACTTTGTCATTGCAAAGCATAAATTTTTTTTAATTATATGACATAATTCACCATGATAGAGTGAAGAAGTGAAAATGTTTTTGATATTGGATGTAAACATTAAGGTTTATCTGTAAAATATGTATTTTTTAATATTTATTTTATCTTTACAATGTTTTGAGACGATTATAAACTGTAGCTATGAGGTAGCTGGCAAACTCCTTAGTTGTTTTTTTTTTGAGAGGTAGCTACAATGTGATGAAGAACTGTTTATTGTTAACATAACAGCAATCAAGCTGGTTTGTATAAAATTACAGGATATGGAGAAGGTGAGCAATGAGTCAAAAAGAAAGTGATTCAGAGATGTTTACAGCATGGGATTTTTGGCAAATCTTAAGGAAACATGACCAAAAGATCCTGTCACTATCACAATTACTCTTAACTTGCACAACCTGAGTCTACTGTATACTTTGGAGAAAAACACGTCATTAAAGAAAATTAATGAAACATTCAGTGTACTCAGTTTTCCCTTATTTTCATGTAAATAGTTTTAAAGTGCTCTGATGCAAACTGCTAAATGACAGCTTTCAGAGCTAATCAATATTTTTGGTTTTATATTAAAAGGAATTTTTTAAATGCCACTGTCAGTGGACCCACATGTATACAAATAAGTATGTGTACCTTAAATGAATTCCAAAATTCTATTACTGTAATCTCTCACTTCTTTGTAAGCAGAGCACAGTCCCCATTGACCTGAAAGCTAGAGGTAATCAATGTGCCAGTGTCTCCAAGCAAAATTTAGTACAGCGTATCTGAAAACAAATACTGTAAATCAAGCACTAAACAGAAACAATAATTTATTAGGAGCTATAAATATCTCCCCATTCTATACAAAATGGTTCCTTATAACTAAGATTTCCCTGTACTGGAAAATGCAAGCTAGAAAAAAAAAGGTACCAGTTAAAAACATATTGGGCATATTTCCCCTTTTAAGCAGTTTCTTCCTTAGCTCTTTGTCTTAGCCTGTATCATTAGCAATTCTAACTTATTTAGCTAATTACTATGAATCCTTACTTGGTTAAAGTGACTGTACACAGCTAATCAGATCAGTTTCCTTTTAGTTGCAACTGCAATTTCAACCCCATTATCCCATTACAAATAAAACCCACTACATATTATAATTATTAAAATAGAACACTATTCAGGAAAAACTTCGGGAATAAAGACTCTGTTCTAGCTTTCCAAATAATTGATTTCTGTTTCATTTCATTAATTCCATTTTGCCCCAGTCCAAATTAGCTCATATAGATGTATACAAGGAAGCTAAACATTGCCAAAAGTTAGTGGGCTATATTACACAGGGGAGCAGTGTCCCAAAGGAAATTGTGTAAGAACCGTAAACTGGAGAACTTCAACTTTAAGCTGACTAAAACATACATTATACAGTATATCATATGCAACACAAGACAGTTTTCTATGTTCCAAAGACTCATGTTGATGAGTTCCAGCTAATTTAATTCAAAATAATTGCAATGTAGTGACCATATTGTGATTTGGATTACGTGTCTGCGCAGAATTGCAAAACACGTGTTCACATTTCTCCACGCTGAAGCAAGCAGGCAGAGCACCGCTCTCAGTTCCGCGGTCAAGCAGCTCTTGCTTCTGCCTTGGATAGGCTTCCGAAATTATTAAAGCCCTGAGCAGATGAGGATGCACAGGCTGCATATATGCACGTACACATGCCAGGAGACAAACTCAGCACTGTACTTGGGCATCGGTCCTGCTAATATTGTTACAACTGTCCAGGCAAGGCTTTGGACCAGTCAACGAGCCCTCTCCCAAGCAACCTCCAAGCAGTCATTGGGAATTAACTGGGCCAGGAATGACTTCCAAGATGCATGTTTTAGGAAGCCTTCTTGTTACAGAGGATAGGAGACTTAATGCTATGGATGTGGCTAGACCACAACAGCTGGCCGCACAGCATAATGGGCATTGGCACTGCGTAATTTCCTAGAGTAGATGCAGCCACGTGCATTGTGGTTACAGTAGAAATCCAACAGCAAAATATTTATTGTCTCTGCTGTACTAAAGTTTCATTTTGATTACATTAATGTTATACGATCTTAAAACCCTCTGAAATGTTTGCATTAAAATAGAATTTCCTATATACAAGATCATTCAGTGTTTAAAGTATTACACATAAATATTAATCACTTAAATCTCTTTCCCTCTATGGCTGGGACAAGATTATCGATTACTATTATATCCTTATGAGAGAGAAGGCATGAACTCATTCCTTATCCTAAAGCACTTTTTAAAAACCATAAGAGAGGAAGCATAACATTCCAGATAAATGTAATTAAAGCGTTTTAAAAGAAGAACAAAATATGATTTCCCTCTTTCTACCCAGCTAATTCAACCACCATGTTACTGTGAACTGTAGCAGCAGACTGAAAAAACAATTTGGAGCGCATCACCAAACCTAAGGAGTTTTGTTAAACCCCATTTTGCAACACCTTGGTAATAAAGTAGACTATCTCATTAAAAACATTATGTGAAATGAAAAACATGCATTCAGTACAAACCACAAATAAAGGCAAAGACGACCAAGAATTCTATGGATCAAGTGAATGTTAATTCATGTATTCTGGAAAAAAAAAAAAGAAGTAATATTTCACAGTGTCTGAATGATGCTTCATAGAAACATATTTAACCTTTTAGAAATATTTAGATGATTCGGGAAAACTGTGGATGAGTATATTTTGTCTTCCTGGATGTGCTGGGCTTAGGGGCTCTCAAGATGCTAATGAAGAAGCTTAGAAACCACGGGACGGGAGGTGAAGTTTCTTGTTGTGGACTACACAGGGCAAGAGTTAAGGAAGAAGGTAACTGGAAGAGATGAATTGTCCCATGCTAATACTGAGTTTTTCCATTACAGATTTTCTGTTGTACAAAGCACTTGTACACTTAGGCAAGGAACAGAGCTTTACTTTGGTCCAGACTTCCAATGGAACACAGAGAAATTTTGGCAGCGTCAGAATACCTGTGGGGAGTGCCGCAGCTATGGAGGTTATGAGTTCTGCTGTTATAAACCCACAGTATGGACAAATGAGAAGGCTGAATGCAAGAGGCAAATGATACAGAAAGAAGACCCTTGGGAGCAGCAGCTGCAAAACATACCCCTAGCAGTTGGAAGGCTTAACCCAGCACCCATAAAAGTTTGGTAGCTATTCAGTCTGCTCCTGGTCTCATCCAAGGGATGCCAGCCTTCGCTGCAGACAGTGCTACCCAGCTCTGCACTTGAGCTAGCCAGCCTGGGGACTCCTCACAACTCAGGATCATGCGTTGCAATCACATCTTCTCTATATTTAAAACAGCAAAGAAAACCCAATGTAAACAACTGCTAGATGCCCCTGTGGAAGAATGTGCTAGTTAAAAGATTGAGGCTTTGTTTACACAGTGGTATTAAAAAATGTATTTAAAACAAATTACAAAGTGGACTATTTAAACTGCCTTTAGCGCTTGTTTGGACACATCTATTCAAAATTAATGTGGTCTTAATTTGTATTAATTTATGAACCAAATAAATATAGAACTAATTAGGACAACAAAATTCATTGCACTTAATTTTCCTAAGAATCACAGAGCAAACATGCCCCTTTCATGACAAAAAGGGTAGAAGTCTAAACCTTATACCATTTTTTTTTTTTTTTTTTTTTTGACACAGGGACACCAAATAGCTTATAAACCCTTTCTGACACTGAAGTTAAAGCTGTCTTATATCTCTGTTGAGATTAATTTGCAGTACTGATAAATTAACAGTGTTATTTCGAAGACAAAATATCACTTTTCCACCACAGCTAAATGGGAAATTTTTCAGCCAGATGGTATAGGTTTTGGAAAGTTACACTGTGTAACAAAGAATATTTGAAAAAAATTAATTACAGCAATCACTGCTGCATCAACTGTAGTATTAGTCAGATTCTTTAACATTTATTTCATATTCATCGTATTAACCTCTCCTCAATTTGGAAGCATCAAATAATTTGTTTAAATAACAAATACTTCTTACTTCATTGAAACAACATAATTATTGAAATGAAGGCACTTCAACAGAAGGCAAACATGCGGTGAGGATATCAAACAACATTAATGCAATTTTTAGGAAGAAAAAATTATTTTCAGTAAACAGTCTTAATGAGGAAGCATAGAGATTTACAGCTCAGGCTTAAGAAATACACCATCCCTATTTCAAACAGCACATACCCTACTAAGTACCTGATTACCTGCACTGCACGCCTTAAAGACCGTGATTCTCATTACCAAGCAAATTATTATAAATGTTTGATTTCTTTTCTGATAGGGGTCTCATAAGAGTTAGAGAAAAAATGTTAAACTGGAAGTAGGAAGAGATGTCCCCATATAGAAATAGAAACAACACCTACCAATAAGCCATTCAGAATGCTTAACATAAAAATGTTTTGAAAATCAAAATATCCACAAAGTTTTTTTTCTTGTTCCTTGTTAACTGCAATCTACACCACTTTTGGGGGATTTAGTTTTTGTTTCAATTGTGTTCCTACCTTTCTTTCTACCTTTTTTCTTAAAAAGAAGTTTGGGGGATTTTTTTCCCCCCAAAATTATTTGAAATCTGACTTTTTTGTTTCAGGTTTATATTTTTATTATTTCACATTGGAGATGTGTCAACCAGTATTTATTAGAAGCTGTCACAACTTAAATATTTTTTAAAAAGTATTTCAGCTACGGTTTTGATTCATGTCTCAGACAGTATTAATGCACTGCCATGAATGGCTTAATACATTCAAAATGCAATTATAAAACAAATTAGAAACAGGTTTCTCAATTTTTAAAAAAAAGTAATCTAAATAGTCTTCAAACCAACAGAATTACTTTTTAGCAATTATCAAATGCACCATTAGCAAGTTTTCTGATGATACCAAAGTAGGAAGTGCTGTTGACTCTCTTGGGGGACAGGAGGCCTTGCAGAGGGAGCTAGATAGATTGGAGCATTGGGCTATAATTAATGGGATGAAATTTAACAAGTCAAAATGCTGGATTCTGCACCCTAGGACGGAGTAATGCCGGGCATAAGTATAAACTGGGAGAGGAGCGGCTGGAGAATGGCCCTGCAGAAAGGGATCTGGGGGTGCTGGCCCACAGCAGGCTCAATATGAGTCAGCAATGTGCCCTGGCAGCCAAGAGAGCAATCCGCATCCTGGGGTGCATCAAACACAGCATCACCAGCTGTTCAAGAGAGGGGATTATCCTGCTGTATTCAGCGCTGGTGCAGCCTCACCTTGAGTACTGTATTCAGTTCTGGGCCTCACAATTTAAGAAGGATGTGAAGGTCCTTGAATGCGTCCAGAGGAGGGCAACAAAGCTCGTGAAAGGGATGGAAGGAACATCCTATGAAGAGCGTTAAGGACGTTGGCTTTGTCTAGCTTGGAGAAAAGGAGGCTGAGGGGTGACCTCATTGCTCTCTACAGCTTCCTGAGGAGGGGAAGCGGAGTGGGAGGTGCCGATATCTACTCCCTGGTATCCAGTGACAGGACACGTGGGAATGGTTCCAAGCTGTACCAGGGGAGGTTTAGACTGGACATTAGGAAGCATTTCTTTACCAAGAGGGTGGTCAAACACTGCAACAGGACTCCTAGAGAGGTGGTTGATGCCTGAAGCCTGCTAGTGTTTAAGAAGCATTTGGACAATGCCCTTAAAAATATTCTTTATCTTTTGGTCAGCCCTGTTGGGTCTGGGAGTTGGGCTAGATGATCACTGTAGGTCTCATCCAACCGAAATATTCTATTCTATTCTATTCTATTCTATTCTATTCTATTCTATTCTATTCTGTTCTAACACATAACTGCTGTAAAATCTCTCAGGCTCATGAACTTTTTGTCTTAACAGCACCAATGCGATGGTATTTTATGCTTTGTAGTCAGAGCTTAGATAACAGTCTACTCAATATGAAGAAATAACTACATTTTTAACTTTGGAATTTATCTTTTCTCATTCAAGTCATGGTATGATTCTTATGAGTCAGTTCTAATTTGCATAGTTATAATTTTATTTTAAGCTTGGTATTTCTGAGAAAGTTGTTCCACAAAGCTGATGAAGAATAACATCATATTTGTGTTGCTGTTGTACCCTCGTTCCCTGCAGCCTGCACTGTAACAGCCTCAGTTCGTAACTGTGGCCCTTGTTATGGGAAGAACTTGCACCTGTTCTCCAAATGGGGTCTCCATCCCATCTCCACTGTCCACAGAACTTGCAAGAATTTAGCTGACTGCCCCCTATAAATTACAGCTGAAATTAGTAAATACAAAAAAAAAAAACCAGACCAAACCATTAAATTGAGTGGGAGTACAAGCTGAAAGATGATGAATGCAGACAAGTTTTCCTCTGTTAAAGATCTGGCTGTGAAAAAATAAGAAAAAATCCTCCCGATACTACTCTCTTCTATTTGCAGTCACAGGTTTGTTGCTATTACAAAAGGAGGGCCATTTTTTTTTTTTTTTAACCTAGGCAGATTCTGTGAGAATAACATTTGGCTTTGATTTCCATGTTTGGTAAACCCTGCACAAATCTCTAGTCCTTAACAAATTCCTGCATCTCAAAACTATTTCTGACAACTGGCTTCATTCAGAGCATGGGAAAAGAAATTGGATCCCGAGGAAAGTGTCAAGGATACCTTATGGGGAAAATTGCCAATGATGTGGACATTTCTTGACCTTTTGCCATTCTTTAACTTCTGAGCCTTTGCAGCTCCAAGTCCCTGCCCACCATTGCACAGTTTCAGGCAACCTGGAACAATCTCGATACAACTTCAAGAGGAAAAAAGGGGTTTCATTGAAACAGCTTTTTCTTTTGAGAAGAAAATATATTTTTTTTTTTTCTGAATAAAAAGCTGTTTGAGAGAAAGGTAGCGACCAGATTTAGCAATGAGTGTTCAGAGAAATCAGTGCTCTTTCAGATGATTGCTCAGAAGTACTAAGCCATTTCTGTAAGAACATTTCCTCTGCACGTTTTCCAGTAAAGAATTGGAGAATGAAACGAAGATTAAAATGTAGGGCAGAGAAAGGGTCACTAATATCTGGAATAATTCAGCTAGCCAAATGACAGAAGACAACTAACATCACAGTGTAGCTTATCAACTTATTTTTATAATTAAAAAAAATCAAAACAAAATTATCTCTCTTCCAGCAATGTGTTTAATGCCCTCAAACAAGGCAAAGTTAAAAGATGCTGCAGAAGCTTGGTGCCTCAAAGCATTAGATTCTTCCTTTGAAATCTGTCCAGAACAGCTGGTCTTGCCATTCAGTAGTGCTACCCTTCTTTGTATGAAGGAATATTTTGCAATAACTTTTTTAGTATTCTTGAAAAGCTGGTTAACAAATAGCAGACAATATAAAGGCAAATAATTTTTGAAGGAATTCCTTTCCTGTTATGCCAATTATGTTAATACAGCATTATAAGATAAGTTCCATCATCTAAATGCACATAAAACAGACATTCAGCTACTCATGGCCATTAAAGTGGATTCATGTTAAGCAAAGATCTTTCACAGCAGATCTTGAAAACAAGAGGATTTCTGCAATAATACACCAAGAGCCATTTTAAAAGAACAGTATTTATCTGCTCTTCTTGTCAACGTTTTGTCTTGTCGTTCAGCCCAACGCTACACTTAAACCTGTGCTATCTATGAACGCCAGCTGGTTGCTACTAATCAGTCCTGGGGTGATGCCATTAAATGGTGTTTCAGATTTACACAGCACAATCTGGTTCATTCTACACCTGCTCTCGACTACCTCAGTGACCTCCGAGTAATCGTCACTGGTGAAATCCACCATACGTTACAAAGCCACTGCAGTGGTAGGAAAATACTGAGCAGTAACCTTTGTGTATCCTCCAACTAGGCCTCAGCAATGAGAGTCCTGTCAGAACAAGAGTCTGGATGTCCTGTTTGTAGAGTATTTGCTGTCCTTCAGCACAGCCATGCTATCTACTACATTTCATACAGTTAGAAAATTAAGTGGCTTCAATACTAAATCATGTGACAGCTGCATTTCTACAGTCTTCACAAGAAGGGCACTGAGAAGGCTAATATCAAGCTGCTGTTGAGCACCTGCCACTCAATACTTCAGAGGTTTCATGCCTCATTCATGTGGGGCTCCCTGGAGCAAGGCACGCACCTATAGCACTGTTCTGTAGCCTAGATGACTTCAACACTGTATATTAACTTCTGTATATTCTTCCACTTCTCTTTCATTAGCAGCCCAAGAGCAACAGTATTACTAACAAAAAGAACCAGTGATTATCAGAGTACAACATGAAAACTGCATGGAGAGCAAACAATTCTATCAACGTGTTCCTAGTCTAACGCACTACTATTATAAATGGACTCACATAGGAAGAAAATTACTTACAATTCTATGCTATAAAAAAGCATATATGCACACATATACACACACAGAGGTAATAACTGTAGAAATTAATTTATTTTTTAAGTGTGCTGCTTTAAATATGTAACCTAAAAATAAGTTAGCAATGATATGTAAATATTGGAAAAACTATATATCAATAATCAATTTTCACATAACAAAAGTTATTAGAAATAATTTCATAAACAGTTCGAAACCATTATTTTCCTGTTTTTACACTGAAGAAGCAGTTTCATTTTTCATGTAAGATGAGACTAGAAGATAAAGCTTTGTCATAGAAGGCATTTAATCTGATAAAACTAAGTTTTCTGGAATTTACACACAATGCAAACTCAAGAAATCTTGTTGAATTGAAAACTAATAGAATTCAAATTTCAATGAAATATTGTCCTATTTGGGAGAGTGAAAGTTGGCCAGGTCAAAAACAAGTTGGGGAGCATTTTACAGTTTAACAGTATGTCCAATTTAGCTCAAGTGCCTGGCAATATCCTCTAGCACTTATTCATTTAACAGACTAGTTCTGGCCTAGGGGACAATTCCTACTATTCTGGCTTAAATGAGTTTTTAAGTTATTTCAGTGTCCACTGGCTAGGGAGGATGAAGGAACAAATTCAGGATGAAGAAGTTCAATACTTCAAAAACTTCCTGCTTAAGCTTAGCTGAAATTAATCAAAATACCGCCAAGAATCTAGATCATTGTTTAGAAGTGATTTAGTTAGTTATTTATTTTTACAGAAGATTTTAATTACAGGGCAAGCTTATTATATAAAAATACAGACACATAACATCGCGAGTTTTGGCAATAATCTTCCCCTGCAAAATTCTGCTATTCCTAAATTGGGCAGTTCAAAATTCTTCTCCAGCAAGAGCAATATGTATAATATGCAACGGAACCTCGTGACAAAGTGTTCAATAATTTTCTCCTCATAGTCAAAAGGTGTCATCTTCAGAAAAGACACTGATGTAAACATAGTTAAAAATGGAAGAGATACCAGGTAATTTTAAGTGAGAGTCTGCAAATGACATCAAAGAATTTCAGCATAATCTACTCATGCTTGAACATGCACGTATCCCAAGATCTTTCATTCAAAAAGAACTGAACAGCTGATAGTAAATACTAGGAGAAACTATTAATCTTAGAAATCAAAGAATAGCAGAGCTTTCTTTAATATGGGTTCAGTAGCTCTTTGCCGATTTCATCAAGAAACACCCAGGCAAACTTCTGCCTTTATTTTCAAGCCATGTTTTTTTGACACGTTCACAAAGAGATTAATTTGAGGTCTGACGTACTGCACAACCTAAGTCTGTTAATATAATCTCAAAATACCTGCGGCACAGTATGCATTAAAAACCCATTTTGCAGATTCTGATAAGTGACTGTCTAGTATCATGCCTATTATGAACTGATTTTAGCTTTTCTTAAAATCTTAAAATATCTCATCGCCCCTTCTTCTGACCGACCTATGTACTAATTTTAACATATATGGTTAATGGATCTCATGTTGCCATGAGGCAAAGCTTGGTTCAAAAATAAGACACTTCTTCCAAAAGAAATTGACCAGAAAACATGGGAACTAACAACTCCACACACAGAACAACTTTTTTTAAAAAAATATACATTAGATATTTACTGCCCAATAGACATGTTTTTAACATAACTAATTAAGTACTCCACAATTGCAAAAGTATAGAATAAAACAAAGCAGTCAGCATCTCTGCAGGCGATACTGACATCAATGTTTTGAGAGAAAAAGCTGCATGTGCACTGTTATTTTTATTAATTTATAGTAATCAACAAAAGGAAAGAATGTAGTTGGACAGGTTTTCTTTTCAATGATTTTTAACAAAAGTTTTTTTTTTCCATTAAAGTATTGTCTCTGCCGATCAAGCGTGTGATGGATAGTCCCGTACATACCCCTAGAAACGTTCATTGGCTGTGCAAAAACCCTCACACTAATAACTGCAACAATCTCTGTAGAAAATAACCATTCTATGAAAACCTCAAAATGACTTGTGCCATGCAGATGGAAATAGTTCTGCTCTGATTCATGAAGGATTGTATGGTAATGTCTCAGGAATTATAAAGAGTACTTGTAAAATATTCACCTGCCACCTACAACCAACCAGATAACTGTGTGCAGAGTGTCTCTCAGTTCAGGCTGAATAAGACGATAATGCACATTTCATTATATGAAATATACTGATAATTGAATTGTTGCTAATGAGTAGTGCAATAAATTTTAGTCATGTTTTTCTAACTGGACACCCTGTTTTTTTCTGTCTTATTTACTTTCCTTTTACGTACATAGTTTAGAAACACCTTATTCAGAGGCCTGTCTAAGTAGCAAAGTTAGGTTATATGATTAAAGATGTCTGAGAGCATCTTTAAGTTACCACAGTGGAAATGAGGATTTGACAACTGATTTCTGGAGGTGCTAGAACAGCAGATGGGGAACAAAGCTGGTGAAGTGACTGGCTGGATATGAAGCTGGGTGCTCGTGAGTGAAAGACTATTCCTTCTTGCCAGTTATGAAAGAGTAAAAGAATTACTCCCCATCCGTGACTTAGAGCTACCCCAATGCTTATAAATCATGCAGGAGGACTGAAGAAGAAGCAACATGAGAAGCTGTGAGAACAGAGCACAACGTGGAAGTTCTGACTGTATCCATTTGTACTGGAAAATGCAAAGAGAAAGAAATTATAAAATAATTAGAATATCCATAAAAAAGCAACAACAAGTTTACACCCCATGCATTGAGGATTCAGTAAAACAAAACTATTTTTAAGATCATATTAGGCAAAAATCTGTCAGTACAGATTAAGATACAGCTGATGCTGTCTTAGAATAAGGGCACAAGAAAAGTGGCACAAAGAAAGTGTTTACTGATGTTACAAGTATATAAATAGATATACTAGGTCGACCTAGTGCCTTTTCTTATTCATGTTTTCCAAATATGTGTTTTCTTGCCCCTCGTCTCTGTGAGGAAAGAGAGCTGGGAGAATACATAAAACCTGATTTTTTAATGTTCTTTTTATTTTCTTTATAACTTCTTGCAGATTCTATATTGCTGTTTCTGAAAACACTAGAATAATGTGTCCTGATTCTGAATTCTACTTGTTTCTGAATCAAACTCAGTACTAGAATGTAATACACTTCCAGTGTGAAGTCACAATGAAGTGGATGAAGCTTTTTATGGGTGCATTTATAGTCCAGTTGATTAAGACTAAAGGTTCACGACCTTAAAAAAGCATTTTAGAAAAGGGAATACCTGAAAGACAGAGTGATTGGGAGAAACAAACTGATAATGATAATTATTTGAAATCAAAAAATCACCATATATTATTATTATTTTAACATAAGTTAAAATAAAGAGTAATAATCAAAAAGCATTTAAGCAGAGGCAGAACCCTGCAAAACATGTTCGTTGAAACTAAAATAGCCCTTTGTTTACTTTCACTTGCTAATCATCAGGGATTTCACTAAAGTTGTCTTTACAGGAAAC
The DNA here is from genome assembly GCA_013400035.1 of Rynchops niger. Taxonomy (NCBI): domain Eukaryota; kingdom Metazoa; phylum Chordata; class Aves; order Charadriiformes; family Laridae; genus Rynchops; species Rynchops niger. The sequence continues at coordinate 499,340 of VXBH01003978.1, forward strand.
AATATGAGAGACCAGTAAGCAAGTGATAATCATCAGAATTACGTACTGTATTTTTTTTTGAACACACACAAAATGTTTAAAAAATGCTCATAAAATTTTAACTTTATTAGGAATCCGAAACAAGCAAAATGGAAAAGAATCTTCAGTTGTGAAAACAAAAAAGCCACCCTCAATTGTCCTGCTAAATTGAACATAAAAGGTATAATACTGACAGGCAAACCCCTTCACAATGCTGTCATTTTGGTGATGCTCCAAAAAAGTGCTGATTGCATGGCTCCGCACTAGTAGTACCACTGTACACTCATTGTGTGTATGAGGATCATTACAGATAAGAGGAAAACCAATTTTCATTATGTAGAAAACAAATTACTGGTACGGCAGGCCACTACAAACGACAGTAGGAATAGTTTTATGCTGTTGGAGCTTCTGAAAAGAAACCAACACAGTTCCAGTGAGGAACTGCTATATTGTGAATTAATAACTTAGAAGAAATTGTAAGAAATACTTCACAATATCTGAATACATTATATTACTCTGAAAATCTTTTTTAAACATACAGTAATACGACCACACATAATGCGCATCTCAAGCTTGCCCGTTCTATACTATTTATTCTATTTTAAGACAGTCTATCAAGTAGCATCATAGATTCTCTGTGGCAAGATAGAGAGATAGAAAGCTTAAAGTATGACATTGCTACAAAAAAGCTGCCTATAGCCCTCAATAAAGCACTACAAAATATCTGAGCTCATTGCTCAGACATTAAAAAGTAAGAGAAACCACTTGAATAGGTGAAAGTCAATAAGGAAAGCATTAATTTCTTTCATTCTTATGTTTTAGCTGCAATAGCCAAATATCTCATTCTCAGTGTACTGACCCACAAAGGAAAAACTAACTTTTGTTCTAAATGGGTGATTATGATACAAGGAAAAGCTGATGAGGAAACAAAAAGAAAGCATTATGTCCCAGGCTGTTTGGTAAAGAATTCCTTGTTTGTTTGTTTGTTTTCTATTTCCTCCTTCAGATATTGCTCCTGACATGAATTCTTATTTCTCAGAATCAAATAGTTTGTAGACCAAAAATCCACCTGGAAGAAGGAATTCTGCTCTGCATAATAACTTACAAAATGTGCAAACACAAATTGTATTGAAAGTGAATGCACTGAGAAAACTTTGCTGTTAACAGCTTTCAAATAAAGATGTACATTAAAGATGACACAAAATTTCTGAACAGATTATTAGCTATTGTTTTTGTATTTTGACCTGCAAATGATGAAATAAAGAGTTAAAATGGCAGTTAGGTAAGAGCCTGCCTTATTAAAGGAAAACATCTGTGAGTCGTTAAGACTTAGAAGTCTTCTACATAGCCATCAGCTTCTAGCAGATCAACAAAGTATACCTTAGGATATACTAGTTTACGGTTTCCAACATCAGGAATCTCTAAACGCACATACACTTTAGAAAGCCCAGCAGGGTACTGAGGTGTCCACTGGTGACAGTCAGATAACAAAGCAAGATTTGAAAAGAAGCAAGCATGGCCATTCCCACTCTTCAAGGTACCAAGTCAATTTATGTAGTTAAATTCTTTGTCTGACTCAGCAGTGTCTTGGTGCGTGTCGATTACAGCAAAGTATAGTCCTTTTACACAGAGACTTAAAAGTAAGGGTCTGAATCTACCTCGGTTATGTTGAATGACAATTTCTAGTGGTCTTGTGTACCACTGCCAGATTCTGAAAAAATAACATTGCCACATACAAACACACCATCATTCAAAAACAATTAGCAGTTATTAGCTAACAAATAGCTAAGCCATGGGAATCTTGACTATGGGACTTGGTGAGGACGTGGGATTGACATGCCTGAGCACCGAGATCTGCAGATACTTAAAACTGGGTCTTGGGGTGCCTCTTCGGAAAGGCAGGCATCTTCACCATTGATTCAATTTTGTTTGTCAGATCTGAAAAATGCCTAAAGCATCTGCTCTGGTGTCAAATGCCTGTGGTGAGGCAAACCAATTCCACTCAGGTCCTTGTTTATAGAAGTAACCGGTGACACTGAAGGAATGCCACCCCTATTTCACACTGTCAACAGAGGTAGATTACCCCAGCTCTCTGAGCTCCTGTACAAGAACAACGTGACAAACGTTTTCGACAGTAACACTTCTAAACACACACCACCACCATCCCCCGTCTTCAGTATTTTGCATAGAATCTAACTCACTAACCTTTGTAGTCCGTTTGCCTCTTCTTAGATATGTGGACAATGACAAAGAAAAGTACGGGAACATGGTGTGGCATTAGTATATTACTCTTTGTTTTCCTACAGTACCAAATGTAATTTTCAATGCAAGAAGTCTAATTCAAGGCAAACCCGCTATTATATATATAGGTGAATAAATTCAAAATGTCAAGTTTTGTTGTTCATATTTTTAATTACATTTAAGTCACATACTCCCCCAATTTCTGATTTGAAATTACTAAAAAAAGTTTGACTTTACTTTTTTGAAACAGAATTAAAAGCCTTGATTTAAGATTTGTACTCACTCAAGTATTATTGAAAGCACATTACAATGCAGCTGGTATGTGCATTAGAAGATGAATGAACGAATTTATATGAAAATTGGCAGGTACTCGCTAAGTGGATTGCTTTTGGAAAGTGATTTGGATTGAGAAAAAATATCATAGTTAATTTTTGTATATTGGTAATACTGATCAGTTTAAATACAATTGTTCCTTTTTATAATGTGGATTGCACTGACACTCAGGTTTAAGTATTGTCAAAAATTTTTACATTAAATCAAACTCTGGTAGGGTTCTGTACTGAATTTTATTATATAGTATCACAGTCCTGCCAAGCTGATGGGTAGTCACTGGAGAAATGAAAAGCACTTGAATATTATTACTTGACCTTGCATTTACTATAAAAAAACCCAACTGTTCAAAATCACTGCAAGTTTAAAAAAAACAACCAACCAACCAACAAACAACAAAAAGAGACTGTAAGTATTTTGCTTCGTTCAGTTGCAATGGAGATATTCTTCAAGGTCAGCTCAAATGTACGTCACCCCTGTAACTCTGAACTGGTGTCAGCTGAGAGAAACAACCTCATGCACGGAGTGCTAGCAGAACAAATGAAAACAGCCCAAAAGAAAGATATTACTCGAACCCTTCCTATTAAAATATGTCGGTTTAGTAAGTGGTTTTACTCAATTGCTGTGCTAATTCCTCTGTCTTTTTTCTTTCTTTACCCAGGGAGAAATTCAGATTTGTTATATTTTTACAGAAGTTACATTACACTGTTGTTCTATACAAATTACAAGAAAATCAGTTTTAATACAAGGTCTTCCAAAGAAGCTTGATTATGAACATGTAAGGATCACCTCTGCTATTTCTTTTCAAGCAATCTGCTTTCCATATTTTTTTCCTCTATCAGCTGCACTGGGTTACCTACAAACTTAACAGCAGGTAGCAAAAAATTGACAAGATGAAGAATGCATTTGCTAACAGGGAATTTACATACCCCTAGCTCATGCATCACCACAGCTTACACAAGTTTTAATGACTCTTCTGAACTGACAAAATGAGGATGCTCCCACTCTGTGGGACTAATCAGAACCAGTAAAATGCTTCAGTGACCAAAATTGGACAGAAAGTTGCATAAATTGCATAATCTTGCCTTAAAGACAAATGGGGATAGCGGGGGTTCATTTAGTTTCTCTCAATTACAACATCCACTGAAACAGAAAACCCTTTTAAGAAAGTAATGAAGGCATGAGGAATTCAAATGGAACAACGGAAAAATAATCCTAGTGGAAAAGACATCTGAACTTTCTACAGATGTACTATGTATTTTGTAGAAATGTTCTGCTTCTGCATTCATCCTTCTGTATTAACAAGGGATCGTTATACAAGATGGAAATTTCTATGAAATGACAGAATGTGATGGACTACTTGTAAACAAATCTTTCTAGGTTCAAAATTGAATAAGGACAGTTTATTCTTGTTCTATCAGTTCAGCTTATCAAGTGCTGAAAATTGTATCTTTATTTCTACAAAATGAAACTATAATGCATTTAGTATAACCAAGAAGGGAATAAGAAGTATGTCAAGAAGAGGTTCCTAAAAATATATTAAAAAAGATACGACTTTCAAGGTTAGTAACTGCTCAGTGGATTAGTCTGCTTGGGAGAAAATGAGTTATTTTAGTAGGCTTAAAAAGCAGGAGTTGCAAGCTGTGTGGCCAAGAGTCATGTAACTGCTCAGAGGATGGGGAATTCATGTTAATGGCTTCTCTCAACCAAGTATAATATCTCTATAGCCACATCGTCATTTTCTCTTTGATCTGCCCTGCTTAGAAAGGCAGGAACTTTTTAAGTCACAAAATCTTTATGGGGCACTGAACCGCACAGATAATTTCTGACTGACCTCAGTTTCAGAAGGCATATAGACTAAACCCGGTCGGGTGCATCTTGAGCAGACATCAGTGCAAATTGCAGGTGCAGTTCAGAAGTGGCCTATGGCCCCTTATTATCTCCACAAATATGCTGCTGCTGCAACAATAAGTCGCTAACTCTGTTTGAGGTCTTAAATGTATCGATTGTTTATAAATCCATAGGGTTTGATTGAATGAAATACACCATTGCTCTAATCTCCAGCCCACAAATTACTTCCCATTGAAGCAATATAGTGATTTCTGTTCCCTTACGAGCAATAAAGCATATCAAAATCTTATACAGAAATTTGAGCACTTTTTTCCCCCTTCTTTCTAATCCAAAAAGAAACAATATCAAATGCCGTTCCGCCTCCTTGGGAGAGCATAGTTTATCTGCCCAAGAACACTTGTTTAGTCATTACAGAATTAAAAGGGAAAAAACTAAGTAGAGAAAAAAAATAAAGAAAATCCAGACTGATTAAAAAATGGAGAAGTGGGTAGAGTGAACAGCTCCATGTCACATAATCCCCCACCCTCACCACTGCCAGGTGTTAAAATGCCTTCTGGTAATGCTAAATAGATCCATTTTTTATCCACATTTCCCTGCACAAACTGGTCTAGTCATGTTGCAAAAAAACAGTTCTTAAGTCATCTAATGGATGCTGAGGAGTATCCTGCAGTAACAACACAGATGTCTGGTACTTTCCTCCTGTGTGTGTTTAACTCACTTGCACAGTAAGTGTAGGGATGCCAAAAAAAAATTCCTCTGAGCTCAACATGAAAAGATGCAGCTATAGTACATCATTCTGCAGTAAAAAAAACATTCTTGTAATAATTTAAGACCATAAGTGCATTAGAGAGACTGATATAAAGACAAACACAGACTCATTGCATGTACTGTACCATCTAAATTAATACAAAATGAAAGATACAAATAAAGACAAGTAAAAATAAAATAAAATAAAATAAATAAAATACCAATCCCACCAGCAAAATGCATAGCCTTACATTTTATAATGCTTTTCATAGATTTTTCTGCAACAATTTTCCACTTATAATCTCAAAAAGATGTACTTAATTACATTAATTATTTGCATGGTTAAGTGCATGTAAGATTTTTTTCCATTGCATTTGTTTAATTTCCTGTGTTTTAAGTGAATGAACGTCAGTTAAACTGGTAATGTACTGGTAATGCAGATCCTCTTCTAATGAATTCATTAAGTCACTGTTGTTTTAAGCAGCCCGTTAAGTATTGACATATGTAGTGGAGATACACAATTATTGTCTACAAGCAACACAACAATGCTTGGAGGAAGGCATCCTCAGGATATCCATATACTTGGCTGAAAGAATTACTAGTTTTGATGTGTTATCTGACACAGCAGGAATAGGCCAAGAAGAAAGTAGGATTTTCTGGTAAAGAAAAGCGCAGTTTCTGAACATATAGGATTTTAACACCAAGAATGCAATGCGCAGGATACAAACCTAATGGTCACAGTGGCTTCTGTCTGCAGGACCTAATGCACTGTCCTACACGCAGTTTGACCAGACACCCTCAAAATGCCAAATTTGCAAGGGTTATGTTTGCAAAATAGTTTTAGTATCTTTTTAAAATTAAATTTTGAAGAAAATTGTGTCAAAAGACATTCTGGCAGGGTATACTTCACTTTAATTTCCAATTTATACAGTTTACTTTGTATATGTGTAGGAGGCAGATTTTTGAATAACTAATTGGTGACAAGCCTCTATGTGAAGAGAATGATGAGGGAAGTGAGGAATTATTAAGAATGAAAGAAGACACCCATCTCTCCGGGATCTGAGAATGGCAAACCCAGGTATGCACAGAGTATCAACAAAAGTTAGAGACCAGCATTTAAGCTTCTGTACAAGTTAACTGCATTTTTTACTTTCTTGACTTATTTGTTCTGTATAATTACTATGCATTTCCTCAAAACATTAACAAGAGACAACTCTCTTACTAGAGTGATAAATACGATGTATATGACTCTATCACCTCATGATTAATAGGGTATTTTTTATTCATGAAGTTAGATGTCAGACTCAGCTGAAAAATGTGTATCATCGTATATGTATTTATTCCAAAGCCCAGTAAAATTGCTTTACACTGCTACAGATGGATACAATAACAACCACTTTTCACTGTTTTTCGAATTAACACAAGATGTATGTCAAATGATGACCTTAAACTTCCTGCGTTGGAAATTTCATTTAAAACTTGACAAATACACTGGATGCCAACATAACACAGGAATAACAATTCACATGAAATCTACTACATCTTCTAAACACACTCCTAAAAAATAAACCTTGAAGCTTCAAAATAACCATTGGCCTTCAGTACTCTGGAAAGAAAAACTGTACGATACCTTTTTTGTTTTCTCATCATCTTTTCAGTCCTCCTGTCACTAGACGAGAAATTTACTTATAATTTAAGACCAGGATACTCTTTTCCTTTAAGACTTACTGCAAAGTTAGTTGATAGTAATTGTTGGAAGTGCTGTTACTGCTATTCTCCTGTAAGTTTCAGAGAATACTCCTCTCAGAATTAAGATGCGTCCATGAGCAGCACCCCACCAAAACCGAGTACCTCATTCTCCCTGTAAGTTATATAACAGTGTAATAATGAATGTTATGGGAAGATTTTAATTGAAAATTCCCTAAAAATCAAAAGGGACCATTAATAAGTATATTACAGTATCTCACGAGTCCTGTGCTTGCTAGTTTTCATTATAAGCCATTGCGCTGGATGATAAACCTCCAGCTCTATCTAAGCTCATTTCTTGAATAATTAATAACTCCAGAGGCCACAAAATCAAGTAATGTAAAAGTGAAAAAAAGTGAAGTTGTACATTAGTGAATTAAATCCTATATATTTTCACTATTCAAGCCCTGAAAGGAACATTTGATATTTCTGACACACCTGTTACAGAATCATAGAATTGTCTAGGTGGGAAGGGAACTTTAAGATCATTGAGTCCAACCATAACATTAACTACTATATACATACTATAACATTAACTACCATAACATACTATATGCAGCTATTGTACCAGACTGAAATAGCCCATGTTTTCTTTTTATTTTCCTAGTTATAAAAGTATGTGAAGTCAATTATTCAGAAAATGAGAAACAGCATAGTAACTGAAAAAAAAAAAAAAATAAAATCAATCATGTTAGAGACTATATTTTTCAACAGATTTCAAGTTACTTGAGGTAGGAGAATAAAGGCCTCACTGCTACAGTTGTTTATTTCCAGGCTGAAATTAACTGTGGAAGAGAATATGTTCATGATAAGCTTGAACAGTACCTTAATGTGTATGATTTTAGGAAAAAAGGTTTGTGTAGATATTTTTTCAGGCATAGACTCTACAATA